>JAPFBL010001130.1:15000-56986 GCA_026182355.1 Hermatobates lingyangjiaoensis | reverse complement strand
GACCGCTTGTTACGGTTAAAAGATCTTGGTCTTGTTTTCCCATTTCTTATTGTGGTTTGATCATTGATTGTTATTTCACGTGTTTATGTGAAAGCTTTTTAACTCAGTATATATATACATATAAACTAGAATTTAAAAAAGAACACATAGAAAGGAAACCACTGAACTCACCTCTATATTTCGATGTCCTCGTCTTCAGGAAAAAAAGTGAATCGCTCCAAAGGCTGATAACGACTGACTTGGCGTTCGAACTGAAGCACTCAAACAGTGTAGCCAAGTTTCGGAGGAAAGGTAGTCAGGGAAGATAAAGAGATAAAAGCCAAATAAAAATTAAAAAATGAAAACATTTAACTAAAATAAAATTAAAAGCTGATAACAACTTTAAAAAAAAAAAAAAAAAAAAAATCAACGATTGAGGTTAAGCCCAGGAGCCGATCTACCGCCCAGAAGACTAATAAGTGCTTCTTCTGAAGCTCTCAGAGTAACTTTCGAATTAGTCTGATCATATATATATCATATATATATATATATATATATATATCTGAGAGACAACTAGATACATATATATAATAAGGTTTTATTTACTTGAGTATGTCTTGCAAGACTAATTGCTGAGGCGGTTTACCACCAAAGGAAGGTCGTTGAAAACCCCCCGTGCAGAGTAGGTTGCAAAGTAAAAACCCCGACCCATTTCGACCACCCAGCTGGTAAAATTCGCCACGCTACCCTCTCTCTCTATCTCTGTCTTTGCGCTGCTTGATTTACAAGCTTCCGATGGCGCATTGGTCAGGCTCTGCCGGCCTTTACAAAGGCCTTTTCCCTAATGGCTACTCGTCACCGCCTAATGTCGTCTAAGCGTGTCCTTACTAAACGCCTTTCAAATCCACACGTGTCCATGTCCTTTTCTTTACTATACCTACAAATCTTCCCTTTCTTCTTACCTTTAACTTGTTAATAATAATAATAATGTAGAGTAGATATTATTAACTCGCAGCGCGAGTTGAATTCGTTCCGAGACCGAGCTTGTAGTGCAAAGCTCATTGATATTAATATGATATTAGGTCAGGTTTGGTTTCAGTGGCAATTCCACAAGGGAACACACTTAGACCGAGCATTGGCCCTTTGTGATACCACACAATGAAGATTGATTCTACAGTGGGGAGTCCTAAATTTTGCCTAACTCAAGTGTATTTAGAGTAGGGATCTTTAATGGGACCGACAGTTTAACGTCCTTCTCCGAGGGACGACGTGCTCAGATTTATTCACCTCCCGCATGAATAAATTGAGAACCAGGTGGGGATCGAACCCCGGTCCTATCAGATCAGAGGCGAGCACGTAACCACTGAGCTAGCCTGACCCCTTTAATATGATACTAAATAATAAATTCTATCCGCAAAATGCCAGTTTTTAGGCATAAAAAGTGTAGTTATAAAAAATAAACAATAATGCACATGTAATTGAATAATCAAAATGCATGCAAGAAATAATCATGTTTTATTAATCTACTTAAACTGGAAATGGAGACCTTAAATATTGAGAAAAAGACGGTCGGTCGTACTCCAAATTTTTACTCGCAGTTTATTCTCACAAAAATTTGCTAACTCCCTACTATAGGTCTACTGTTCGTATTTGTGAAACATGCAGAGACTTCAACGGAGAATAAGTAGGAATGTCAGTCATTGTTCAGATTAAGTAAAACTAATGCACTTTAACCTTCGTATAAAGATCTACTTCACTTTTCTTGTAAACTGGTGTATCAAACAAAGGGTATGACCTGGGGCCTACTTATTTTTGATATTACTACCTAGAGCAGGCCTTCTTAAACTATGGGTCACGACCCCAAAATGTGGTCGCGTTACAAAATTCTGGGGTCGCGAGAGATTTTAATATCAAATATTTAAATACACAATTTTATAACATCTGGATATGTATTTGTGCAGTCACACCACGGGAGTAATAGTTCATATAAAAAAAAAATTGAACAAGATAGCTGACAAAAAAAATATTTGAATTTGTATTGTAACCCATGATTTTGATTGCAACTATGTTAATCTTTATGAGAAATGTGTTTTTTTTTCGTATTCAGTTCAGTATGAAGACGAACATAGTAACCATTGAAATCATCTGTTTCAATGCAAAAAAATATTTTTTTTTTCAGTGATATTGGACCATTTATGTGTTACATTTAGAACTGAATTTTCTAAAATCGCTGATATGGTGTTAAATGTTCTTTTACCATTCAACACCACATATTTATGTGAAGTTACTTTCGCAGCTTTAAAACATATTAAATCCCAATTTCGCTCAACGCTAAAAAATGTAGAAGGGTCTTACGTTCAGCAGTGTCAAACATTCAACCAAGATTTAATTGTTAAGCAATAAAAAACAGGCACATACATGTCATTAAATTTTTTCCTTTAATTTTAATTTAATACTTACCATTCAACTACTGCGTCGAATATATATTTTCATATATATATGAACTCTCAAATCAGTGACATGTTCGTCATCCCGAGTTCTAGGACCTTCGAACCTAGAATAAAATTTGTTCGGAACTCTCCCATGTTGTGACCTGTCGAAGGCGAGAAGTGCTGGGGTGATTCAACTGTCTAACGCGTGGGTGCGCGCATGCAGCGTTGCTTTTGACAGTTAAACGCTGCCACTATTTGAACTGTGCTAATTGAGTTTGTTGTTAATTTTTGGTTTATGTTTTAATTGTTTCGTTTTATTGTTTACTGTTTACCTGATGATGGCCAATGTGGCCGAAAGCTTGTTTCCCTTTAGTTTTTTAACCCAGTTTGTGTAGTGTCAAATACAGTTTGTTTCATTAGTTTTCTTCAAGATTGTTTTCCTATTCTTGTCATGGAATTAGGTAGATTAATTTTTGAGCTACCAGTGAATTACAAGAAAATAATAAGGCAAATAGAACATCTTTCTAAAAAGATTATTAATGCTGAAGCCGCTGTGCTTTTCAACAACACTTGTTTAAAAGAAGACTTGCTGCCAGTATATACCAATATATATATATATATATATTATATATACACTTTTTTGTTGGAAATACGATCCGAAATGGACAAATACAGTTCAATGTACATAAAGAAACATAGAGAAATCAAAAGAACACACTTACAGTCTCTAATTTTCGGTTTGAACCGTCTTCAGAAGAGATAAGAGAGAGAAACCAAGCGCACTGGTTCAGAGACGGTTGGAGACCTGAACCAGTGCGCTTGGTTTCCCTCATTTCTCTCCTGAAGACGGTTCAAACCGAAAATTAGAGACTGTAAGTGTGTTCTTTTGATTTCTCTATGTTTCTTTGTCTATATTGAACAGTATATATATAGTTCAATATAAACAAAGAAACATAGAGAAATCAAAGAACACACTTACAGTCTCTAATTTTCGGTTTGAACCGTCTTCAGGAGAGATAAGAGAGGGAAACCAAGCGCACTGCATCAGAGACGGTTGGAGAAACAGTGTTGCCGCATGCGCGCCCGTTCACAGAAAAAAGGTAGACAGGAATCAATTTATAATTAATTTTTAATTTATAAAATAAAATAATGGAATATGAAAACAAAAATATATAAAAAAGAAAAAATTGAAAAAATAAGGGAAATTGATACAGAGAAATTGATACATAATGTATCAATTATGTATCAATTTCTCTGTATCAATTTCCCTTATTTTTTCAATTTTTTCTTTTTTATTATTTATTGTTTTCATATTCCATTATTTTATTTTATAAATTATAAATTAATTATAAATTGATTCCTGTCTACCTTATTTTTGTGAACGGGCGCCATGCGGCAACACTGTTGGCTCCAACCGTCTCTGATGCAGTGCGCTTGGTTTCCCCTCTTTCTCTCCTGAAGACGGTTCAAACCGAAATTAGAGACTGTAAGTGTGTTCTTCTGATTTCTCTATGTTTCTTTGTTTATATTGAACTATATTTGTCCGTTTTGGATCGTATTTCCAACGAAAAAAAGTGTATATATATATTTATATGGATATTGTTACCTAATAAATAAATAATCAAAATATATTTATTTATCATTCTTTTGTATTTATATGGGGTCGCCAGGAAACTCACAATCATAAATGGGGTCGTGAATGAAAAAAGTTTAAGAAGCCCTGACCTAGAGCTAAACTTGTCACCCGTCCAAGTAATAATGAGCCCTGAAGTTGCTTCACTTTAGTGATCTAGCACGTGCCAGTAGGCTACTCTGGCACTCTTTGTTTAACTCTCAGTTGCTCTCTCTCCTTCTGTTTACTCAAAAAGTATGGATATTTTAAAGTTAAAATCAATCACTGGTATAGTTTGCTTTGTGTAAATTAGACTAAATTTTAACTGGTTTCATATTGTTTGGTCGGCTTTCGGCTGGCCTTCCCCTGTCACCTGTCCCTCGTAATCCCCCAGTAACTCCTCGAAGCCATGTAAGTGAGCTCCTTGCGGTCGCTTACTCCCTATCCCTTTAACCGCACCCTGCCGCAATAAAGTTTCAATTTCGCTTCTTTCTTCAAAACAACTCACTAATCCTCAACAAAACTCTTCTACTTTTGCTTAATTTTATAGAAATAGTTATAAATTTATCGATGCATTTGTCTAAGTTTTGGTTAGGTTGCAATGGTAGTCCCACAAGGTAACACACGTTGGCCGTGCATTAGGCCCTTTGTGATACCACACAATGAAGATTGATTCTAGATTAGGAGTCCTAAATTTTGTCTAATTCAAGTGTATTTAGTGTAGGGATCTTTAACAAGTACCTGACATCGTGCAGGCTCGGGACCGACCATTTCCGAGGGACGACGTGTTCAGATTTATTCACCTCTCGTATGAATAAATCGAGGGCCAGGTCGGGATCGAACCCCAGTCCTATCAGTTTAGAGGCTAGTACGTTAACCACTGAGCTAACATACAAGAAACAAAAAAAAAGAATGCAGTTTTAAGTTAACTTGTAAAACTTGACAGAGCTACGGATACCTTTTTTAATCATAAACAATTCAATTTAAGGAAGAAGTGAAAGTTGTCTTGTTTGAATGACGAGTTTATATTATAGCAATAGTCGTAGCCTAGTTAGATATACCGGTTTATGTTAGATCACCAAAGTGAAGCAACTTTGGGGGTGATTATTATTTGGATGGGTGAGGAGTTTAGCTGTAGGTGGTAATATCAAAAATAAGTAAGCCCAAGGTCATAGCCTTGTTGGATACACCGGTTGACATTAGATCACTTAAGTGAAGCAACTTTGGGAATGATTGTTACTTGGATGGGTGACGAGTTTAGCTGTAGATGGTAATATCAAATGTGAGTAGGGCAAAGGTCATAGCCTTTTTAGATACACCGGTTTACATTAGATCACCAAAGTGAAGCAACTTTGGGAATGATTGTTACTTGGATGGGTGACACCATATGCTGTGGGTTCCCTCCAGAGAGTGATGAATCGAAAATAAATCATACATCCCTTTCATACATTCTACTTGAAATTCCTTTACCCTCCTTATAACGGTGGTGTTTGAAAAAAAAAACAACTTATAATCATTTATGCCCCAAATGAAAACATAACATCAGCTTTCACCCGATATTAGTTTTTACTGGGCTTATGTTGGTAGCACTGACTGACCAGAGAGTGGTCCAAGACTTCCTACTCAGAATGGATTATTGAAAGACATGGGGAATAGGCTCTCCCATGCGAGAGGGGGAGTAGCATGAAAAATTAGTCTCTCTGGGATCCTGGTAGGGTGCAATTACTGCCTGCAGATGGTCGGCAGCCCTGACCTCTCAACTTGACCCCGCTACTCCCACACCCAACCACTTTAATATATATATGTATATATTTATATATAATATATATCACATAAAATAAACAGTGACACACAGACCGTAATGGCGGTCGAAATATTGAAAAGTGAGTCTTTGTTATGTTTCAGTCTATGTGTCACAGTTTATTTTAAGGACCGTTTTTTGTTTATCATGGCATATATATATATATATCAGTTGACTGTCGCCCCTCCATCAATTCACTTCTTCTCCTGAGGACGACCGCCATTACGGTCGAAATATTGAAAAGTGAGTCTTTTTGTGTTTCTGTTTATGTGTCACTGCTTATTTTAATTGTTATTTGTCCTGCCGGACCGTTTTTCGTTTATCATGGTATATATATAAATATTCACTGTTTCGTTATTGAGGGCTAGGTCAAATAAAAGAAAAATAAACTCCTTTCTAGGCCTAACGTCGGCCTAGAAAGGAGTTTATTTTCTTTTATTTGACCTAGCCCTCAATAACGAAACAGTGAATAGAATAGAAGAGGTCAATAACAATTTTTGAGTTTATATAAATATTGATAAAAGTATCGACCGTGGAATAGAAACAAAACTAAAGTTTATCGGGACTCGGTCAGTTCTTCAGGTTCAAATTAAACTCTCATTGCCAACCTTTCGGTTTTTATTTAAAACCTTTTTCATAGGCAAAAGTATAAATTTTTAAACAGAAAAACTAAGTATTCCATTACAAATTATTTTACAAAGAAAAATAGTATGTGGATTTTTTCTACATACAGCAAACAGTTGTTGTTAAAAATCTACATACTATTTTTCTTTCTAAAACAATTTGTAATGGAATACTTAGTATTTCTGTTTCAAAATTTATACTTTTGCCTATGAAAAAGGTTTTAAATAAAAACCGAAAGGTTGGCAATGAGAGTTTAATTTGAACCTGAAGAACTGACCGAGTCCCGATAAACTATAGTTTTGTATATATATATATATATATATATATATTATAATATTTATATATATATATATATATATATATAAAATTCACTGATAAAACGAAATACGATCCAAACTGGACACAATACGAGTTCGAGATTAACAAAGAGCAACACACAAAGTAGGGAAACACACTTACAGACTCAAATTTTCGGGTAATCCGTCTTCAGGAGAAAAAGAATGGGAGACCAAGCACGTTGTAGGCGCAACGGCAAGTAACCAACCCGGCAACCGCCAGTGCTGTCAACCGTACCCGGTCTTAAAGTATAAAATTAGGAGAAGATATAAACAGAAGCTCAGATAAGCAGTACTGGTTGGGAAAACCCAACCCCCAACCTCCCAACCAGTACTGCTTATCTGAGCTTCTGTTTATATCTTCTCCTAATTTTATACTTTAAGACCGGGTACGGTTGACAGCACTGGCGGTTGCCGGGTTGGTTTACTTGCCGTTGCGCCTACAACGTGCTTGGTCTCCCATTCTCTTTTCTCCTGAAGACGGATTACCCGAAAATTTGAGTCTGTAAGTGTGTTTCCCTACTTTGTGTGTTGCTCTTTGTTAATCTCGAACTCGTATATATATATATATATATATATATATATATATATATATATATATATATACTTAAAATAAACAAATAAACTATTACACATAGAAAGAATCCAAACAAAGACTCACTTTTCAATATTTCAATCGTTATGGTGGTCGTCCTCAAGAGAAAAAGTAAATTGACGGAGGGAATTGCTTTAGTTGACTGTCGTCTCTCCGTCGAAATATTGAAAAGTGGTCTTTGTTTTGTTTCTTTCTATGTGTCTACATATTCTCCAGTTTATTGTCATCTGTCCTACCGGACTACATTTCGTTTATCAGGTATATATACGAGGTATATATGTATATATATAATATATATATATATATATATAATATATCAATCAATGAACAAACCATAATAAGAAATGGGAAAACAAGACTAAGATCTTTCAACCGTAACAAGCGGTCTTCGTCAGAGTCAAAAACCCTCTTGACTCTGACTCAAAGGGTTTTTGACTCTGACGAAGACCACTTGTTACGGTTGAAAGATCTTAGTCTTGTTTTCCCATTTCTTATTGTGGTTTCATCATTGATTGTTATTTCACGTGTTTATGTGAAAGCTTTATATTATATATATATTTATATATATCTGTTTGTGTGTGTGTTATCAAAACGTTATTATATCCGTTGGTGAAAGCATGGGCTTTGAGCTAGTTAACATAATACAAAGAATTCAGACTCTTTCTAGATGATTGAGAAACCTTTGATCACAACGAGCTTTGATTTTTTTGAATGAGAGTGTCTAGGGCCTCTTTTATTTATAAATACCTTCTGCTTTCTGTTTTCATAGATTGGTTTATTGAATATGATAAAATATAATTCATCTTAGTAAATATCTAAGTTATAAACTATAATTAAGTTTTGAAATAATTTTGGTTTGCTTAATGGGTGTTTACAAGAGACACAATCCTGTTTGAAGATTGTACTGAGCACACACACTCATTCTATGGGTGTCCGATTGGATTCCAATGCTCCCTTGGCATGGTCTCCGACCTTTCTTGGCAGCCAGTCCTCCTTCAGAACACCCATTAGTCATTCTAAATAAACACCCTATTCTGCCAACATAGTTCGAACAGCAAAAATACAAATTACTCCCCCCCTCTAGCCTACCAAAAAGAAATTACCAACAACAAATCTTTTTTATTCTTTAAACAACGCTTCCGGGTTTCTTACATGTTTTAAAGAGAGAAAAGAGAGTGCGAGAGCGAGTGAGAGATATACAGAGGGTGTGGATTAAAAATATTTTTCTTACTTAATGTTTGGGAAATTCAATGAAAAAGCAGTATTTTTATTTATACTTATCAGAAGACTGTGGTCTTTTACAAATTATTTATTTTTTTTTTAAGATTTCAGCCTAAAAACATAAATTTATCAATAATTTAGATTATATATAAACAATCAACCATTAAAACTACAATAAGAAACAAAAAAAAAAAAAGCCTTAAGACCTTTCAACCCTTACAAGTGGTCTTCGTCAGAGTGAAATCTCAACGACTTTTTAAAGATCTTAGTTTTTTTTTCTTATTTATTATTGTAGTTCGAACCTTTGTTGTTATTTCTTGTCCTTTTTTCATAAAATAAAAATCAACGTCTAAACCGTGGAAAAACGTTTTTTAGTCTCTTAAAGTTTCTAACTGTGATTATATATATATATATATTTAGTTATATGTATGTTTATATATAGCAATATATATCTTTAAATCTATCAGAAAACTGGAAAATCTGTCCAAAAAATTAGCCAGAGTGGAAATAGGTGAGAAATTCGTATATATGTATATATAACGATTTCACATAAACAAGTGAAATAACAATCAATGATCAAACCACAATTAGAAAATGGGAAAACAAGACTAATTTCTTTCAACCGTAACTAGCGGTCTTCGTCAGAGTCAAAAACCCAACTGCCAAGACCGCTTGTTACGGTTGAAAGATGCTGGTCTTGTTTTCCCATTTCTTATTATGGTTTGATCATATATATATATATATATATATATATATATTTTTCTATGGGTTGTCCGGGGAAAGGAATATGATTCGATGCGATGTTGACCAATGGGAGTAGAGTTACAGGTCCAAGCGTAAGGTCCCAGTTGCCCGCTGCTCAGCAAAAAGCCTTTGCGTTCTGCCAATAGGTATAGAGGTTGCACAGTCCCTCTGTGTTAAATGATGTTTGGCAGTTTTAGTTCACTGTAAAGTGAGGCTAATGTTTTCTGCCAAACATCATTTAACACAGAGGGACTGTGCAACCTCCATACCTATTGGCAGAACGCAAAGGCTTTTTGCTGAGCAGCGGCAACTGGGACCTTACGCTTGGACCTGTAACTCTACTCCCATGGTAAGTCCATTCCTCTATATATATTTTATATCAATATATATAATAGTTATATCATATATATAAATATATGTTTGAGTTAGTTCATGTAAAGTAGCTATGTTTTCTCCTAATATTTGATAGTGACTGTTCAACCTCTATACCTATTGCAAACCAAAGCTTTTGCTGAGGCCAGGGAATGGACTACGTTGACCTTAACCTACCCCATGGAAATGCCACGAATAATAGTAAATATGGTCTTTTTACAATATTAATTGCATTCAATATATATATATATATTATATTATATATATATATATATTATATTATATTATATATAACCCTGAAGACAGATTGTCCGAACATTTCAGTTTGTAAGTGTTTTTCTTTATTCTATATGTTACTCTTGTTCGAATTTGAACTCGTATTGTATCCAGTTTGGATCGTCCTTCCTATTTCATAGTGATATATATATATATATATATATATATATATATACGTAAACTTATTTTCTGTTTTATCGAGATTATGTCTAGTACTCGAGCAAACTAGACCAGACCACGATAAAAAAGAAAATACGTCTTCAATATATGTGGTTGAGATAAGAGAAAATTGAATATACATACATATACAGAGTCGGGTTTTTGATTTTTGACTCTGACGAAGACCGCTTGTTACGGTTGAAAGATCTTAGTCTTGTTTTCCCATTTCTTATTGTGGTTTGATCATTGATTGTTATTTCACGTGTTTATGTGAATGCTTTTTATAGATATATATATACAGAGTCGGGTTTTTGTCTCTGACGAAGACCGCTTGTTACAGTTGAAAGATCTTAGTCTTGTTTTCTCATTTTATATTGTGGTTTAATCATTGATTGTTATTTCACTTGTTTATGTGAATGCTTTTTATATATATATATATATATATATATATATATCAACCTTTCTTTTAATGACTGCTTTTCTGTTCAAATCATTAAGCTAGTGACCACTGATGACCGTAGTTTGACATTAAGAGCGTCTGAGGAGGCCCACATATGGTTATTGGGGGCCCGATCAGATCCCGGTTTAAATCAGAAGCGTTAACTTTTATTTGTTTTTCCTTTTATTTTTAACTTATATATTCATATTCATATATATATTTTTTTTATTTTATTATTATTTTTTTTTCCTTTTTTATTATATATATTTTTTATTTTATTTATTTATTTATTTATTTATTTTTATTATTTCCTTTTTTATAATTTTTAATTTTATAATTTTATCTATTGTTTTTGCTTTCTCCGTTCTCCGACGTTTAGTGCGTACCTCCTTTTTTACGCTAGTGCTGCTCTCTTCGGTTGACTCTTTATTTCTTCATTCGCGCTCCGTTCTTCGACGTGGGGAGATCTCTCTCACTTCGTCCTCTCTACTAATCTACTCTCCTGATGACGAACAACAGTTCGAAATATTGAATTCTGTAAGTTTTCTTTGTATTCTCTTTTCTGTGCCGTGCTTTGTGTAATTTAAATTTATATATATATATATATATATAAATAGATTCGAGTTTTTGACTCTGACGAAGACCGCTTGTTACAGTTGAAAGATCTTAGTCTTGTTTTCTCATTTCTTATTGTGGTTTGATCATTGATTGTTATTTCACGTGTTTATGTGAAATCTTTTTATACGTATATATATGTAAGATACTGTGTGGCAGTATGAAGCACATATTGTATAATGTTTACTGCTGGGTTTTGTTCTACTTATTTTCTTTATTTATGTATTTTCCTTTTCCTCGCGATGGTAATAGGGATTATTTTGAAAAGCTGGTACCGTTTGGGTTGATTTTCCGAAGGCTAGCTGCTTATAGTAAATGATATAGGCTGGGTACGAGTCGGTGGGTGAGTTGGCAGTGAATGTCCCCTGGGGTCGTCGACTTGTAGCATCAGCCTAACGACATAATTACACATTGGGTTAGTTACTGCCCACTAACCACTGGGTGTCGACCAGTGGTCATTTGTGTGACTTAACTGGTCTTATAACTGCCGTAAAGCTGTTTGTCAAAAACTGTATAAGTGCAACTGAAGAAATGGAGAGTGGAGGAAACTAACAACGCTGGCTTAGCATGTATATGACTATAAAGTACAACTGAAGAAATGTAGAAAGCAGGAAACCAACAACGCTGGCGTAGCTTTTATCTGACTATAAAGTACAACTGAAGAAATGGAGAGTGGAGGGAAACTAACAACGCTGGCGTAGCTTTTATCTGACTATAAAGTACAACTGAAGAAATGGAGAGTGCAGGGAAACTAACAACGCTGGCGTAGCATGTATCTGACTATATAGTACAACTGAAGAAATGGAGAGTGCAGTGAAACTAGCAACGCTGGCGTACATGTATCTGACTAATATAATAATCGAGTTTTTGACTCTGACGAAGACCGCTTGTTACAGTTGAAAGATCTTAGTCTTGTTTCTCATTTCTTATTGCTGGTTTGATCATTGATTGTTATTTCACGTGTTATGTGAAATCTTTTTATACGTATATATATGTAAGATACTGGAGTGTGCAGTATGAAGCACATATTGTATAATGTACTGCTGGTTTTGTTCTACTGTATTTACTTTATTTATGTATTTCCTTTTCCTCGCGATGGTAATGGAGAGTGGATTGAAAAGCTGGTACAACGTTTGGCGTTAGCATTTTCCGAAGGCTAGCTGACTTATAGTAAAGTGATATAGGCTGGGTACGAGTCGGTGGGTGAGTTGCAGTGAAACTAGTCAACGCTGGGGTCGTCGACTTGTAGCATCAGCTAACGACTATATATTACACATTGGTTAGTTACTGCCCACTAACCACTGGGTGTCGACCAGTGTCATGTGTGACTTAACTGGTCTTATACGCTGGCGTAACAGCTGTATTGTCAAAAACTGTATAAGTGCAACTGAAGAAATGGAGAGTGGAGTGAAACTAAGCAACGCTGGCTTAGCATGTATCTGACTATAATAGTACAACTGAAGAAATGGTAGAAGCAGTGAAACTAGCAACGCTGGCGTAGCATTTATCTGACTATAATAGTACAACTGAAGAAATGGAGAGTGGAGGTGAAACTAAGCAACGCTGGCGTAGCTTTTATCTGACTATAAGTACAACTGAAGAAATGGAGAGTGCAGTGAAACTAGCAACGCTGGCGTACATGTATCTGACTATATAGTACAACTGAAGAAATGGAGAGTGCAGTGAAACTAGCAACGCTGGCGTACATGTATCTGACTATATAGTACACGAAGAATGGAGAGTGCAGTGAAACTAGCAACGCTGGCGTACATGTACCTGACTATATAGTACAACTGAAGAAATGGAGAGTGCAGTGAAACTAGCAACGCTGGCGTACATGTATCTGACATATAGTACAACTGAAGAATGGAGAGTGGAGGGAAACTACAACGCTGGCGTACTTTTATCTGACTATATAGTACAACTGAAGAAATGGAGAGTGCAGTGAAACTAGCAACGCTGGCGTAGCATTTTATCTGACTATAAAGTTACAACTGAAGAAATGGAGAGTGCAGTGAAACTAGCAACGCTGGCGTACATGTATCTGACTATATAGTACAACTGAAGAAATGGAGAGTGCAGTGAAACTAGCAACGCTGGCGTACATGTATCTGACTATATAGTACAACTGAAGAAATGGAGAGTGGCAGTGAAACTAGCAACGCTGGCGTACTTGTATCTGACTATAATAGTACAACTGAAGAAATGAGAGTGCAGTGAAACAGCAACGCTGGCGTACATGTATCTGACTATGCAGTAAACTAGCAACGCTGGCGTACATGTATCTGACTATATAGTACAACTGAAGAAATGGAGAGTGCAGAGAAACTGCAACGCTGGCGTACAGTATCTGACTATGCAGTGAAACTAGCAACGCTGGCGTACATGTACCTGACTATATAGTACAACTGAAGAAATGGAGAGTGCAGTGAAACTAGCAACGCTGGCGTACATGTATCTGACTATGCAGTGAAACTAGCAACGCTGGCGTACATGTATCTGACTATATAGTACAACTGAAGAAATGGAGAGTGGAGGGAAACTAACAACGCTGGCGTAGCTTTTATCTGACTATAAAGTACAACTGAAGAAATGGAGAGTGCAGTGAAACTAGCAACGCTGGCGTACATGTATCTGACTATATAGTACAACTGAAGAAATGGAGAGTGCAGTGAAACTAGCAACGCTGGCGTACATGTATCTGACTATATAGTACAACTGAAGAAATGGAGAGTGGAGGGAAACTAACAACGCTGGCGTAGCTTTTATCTGACTATAAAGTACAACTGAAGAAATGGAGAGTGCAGTGAAACTAGCAACGCTGGCGTACATGTATCTGACTATATAGTACAACTGAAGAAATGGAGAGTGCAGTGAAACTAGCAACGCTGGCGTACATGTATCTGACTATATAGTACAACTGAAGAAATGGAGAGTGCAGTGAAACTAGCAACGCTGGCGTACATGTATCTGACTATATAGTACAACTGAAGAAATGGAGAGTGCTGTGAAACTAGCAACGCTGGCGTACATGTATCTGACTATATAGTACAACTGAAGAAATGGAGAGTGCAGTGAAACTAGCAACGCTGGCGTACATGTATCTGACTATATAGTACAACTGAAGAAATGGAGAGTGCAGTGAAACTAGCAACGCTGGCGTACATGTATCTGACTATATAGTACAACTGAAGAAATGGAGAGTGCAGTGAAACTAGCAACGCTGGCGTACATGTATCTGACTATGCAGTGAAACTAGCAACGCTGGCGTACATGTATCTGACTATATAGTACAACTGAAGAAATGGAGAGTGCAGTGAAACTAGCAACGCTGGCGTACATGTATCTGACTATATAGTACAACTGAAGAAATGGAGAGTGCAGTGAAACTAGCAACGCTGGCGTACATGTATCTGACTATATAGTACAACTGAAGAAATGGAGAGTGAAGGGAAACTAACCGATGGATATCAATGTTGGATGGATAATAACTCTCCATCTTCAGTTGTACTTCATTTAATTCAGGTACAGCGATAGGATGGAGGCAATGTCAGCCTCCGTGATACGCTCGTCGTGAATGACCTCCTCTTCGTGGTCCACCTTGAATGTATCTCGGAGGCTGTCATTCCCTCTATCCTCGGCAATGGGATCGGCGCCTCCGAGATGAGACGAAAGAGCTTTCACGTTAAAAAGGCATCAATCTGTTCTGTTATTACTCGCGATATTGCTGAAGAAGCAGGGTATGCGCAATAATACCAAGACCAAAATAGGATATCAATGCTGTACATGAATTAAATGAAGTACAACTGAAGATGGAGAGTACGGAAAAACTAATCTTCAGTTATGAGAGCTGGCATTGTGCTGATACCTGAATTTGATTAAGTACAACTGAAGATGTATGATGTCGATAACTAATCTCTGAGTGTCAACAACTGGTCATTTTGAATGACTTGAGTTTTGTTGTAAGTGGCGTAGTGCTACGACAGAAGCAAAGGAAGTGAGAGGGAAAGAGAGATAGTGATACGTGAGAGAATAAGAGAGAGACAAAGATAGAGAAATTGAAAAGAAAGCAGTAAGAGTGGAAAGAGAGGGAAAGAAAGAAAGAAAGAAAGAAAGAGAGAGAGAGTGAGAGTGAGTGTGTGTGTATGAGAGACAGAATTTGTGTGAGTGGTCACATAGTCAATATTCTATTATATTTTTTCATAAATAATTCATGATTCGAAAACTATTTTGATTGTTTTTTGATCAGCAAACGCTATTTCAAAATATTCTACATTATCTCGAACATTTCGTCAAATATATTTGATATATTCAGGTCTAAAATAAAAAGAGATAAATTCATCAAAGAATATGGTGTCTACCATCTAGAGCACTTGTTTTTGCATCTAAAAATTAATTATTTTTTTATCCAGTTTTTTATGACCATAAATAAGCAAAAAATATATTTAATTTGAATATATTCCAAATATAAGATAACTTATTTCACTTGATTTAAAAAACTTTTAGCGACTTATTGTTGGAACTTTAAAATACCGAGAAACTGTTTTTCTAAAACTGTTTTGTTCCAAACAAAGAAACGTTCAAAGTTATCTTCCTTTTTGAAAAGTAGAGATAATTTTTTTTTTTTTTACGTTTCAGTGACCTTTAAGATAATAATAATCCTAAGGGATGATGAAACTGTAAAGGTTAAAAAATTTTCTTTATGGTTAAGAGTGTGTGTGTGTGTGTGTGTGCACGCTGGAATAGTGCCTAGTCCTATGCTAACAGTTCTCACAATGCTTCGCTACCTGGACGAAGGACCTGTACAGCCAAGTGAGGCAACCTTTCTGTAGTATCACTCTCTAATCCTTCCTCGTCAGACAAAAAAAAAAAAAAAAAACCGTTTCCTATCGACCTAGTCCAGATAGAAATATGTGAAACACATGTGCGGTCGAACATATTCTTATTGTATACAATCAAAGACCACCTACGACTGTTTATGTTCCATCTGGTCAAACAAACACCCCTGCTATCAGTATCCTGCTGGTATTGCTGAATCGTATTAACGGTTTCTAAGCAAAAACTCATTTCCTTTTAAATATTTCAACTGCACACACTTAATCCTTGCATATGAGGCAAGAAATGATACCATTAGTGCAGGTCACGATAAAAAGAAAGTTTCATCTCGCATACTTTTTAATTCTTCTTTGTGGTATCACAAGGGGCCGGCTTGCGGCCTATGTGTGTTCTCTCTCGAGACTGCCACTATATCCTAACCTATCTCGCATACGAGTATTCAATCTATTTCGAGCATTGTCCACCTTCAAGAGAAGCTCTTACTCGTCTGATCAAAAAGATTTCACATAAACACGTGAAATAAGAATCAATGATCAAACAACAATAAGAAAATGGGAAAACAAGACTAAGATCTTTCAACCGTAACAAGCGGTCTTCGTCAGAATCAAAAACCCAACTGTACAGAGTCAAAAACCCAAACGACTGCAAACACCACTGAACAAGATAACATGACTCATCTATTTCTTAATCTAATTAACATATTTCCCAGTATTTTAATATATAAATGACATTGTTGGGTAAAAAGCTAATGAAGCAGTCTCCATATATAAAAATTTAATTTGCATAAACAACGCGTTTCCAACACGTAGTGTTCTTCTTCAGGTATTAACTAAGGGTGAGTGTCTGTGGTACAACGAGTTGTAATCAGTTGTACCACAGACACTCACCTGTATATGTATAAGAGTACTGTAATAAGATAAAGGTCTGGGATCAATGACAGAAGTCTAGAATTAGATCCTTGATTGTAATTCTATGAAAATAAATATTTTCACGACTTTCTACATATTCTTTTTTAAATAAAAAGATTTCACATAAACACGTGAAATAACAATCAATGATCAAACCACAATATGAATTGGGAAAAACAAGACGTAAGAACTTTCAACCGTAACAAACGGTCTTCGTCAGAGTTCAAAAACGCAACTGAAACACTCAATATATTCTTCCATATATTGTTTTTAATGTTGAAAGATTATCAAGGGCCAGTGCGGGGATGGGAGTGGGGTGTCATATCTTACAACCGGGCAGCAAAAACTGCTCTTGTTTCTCCACTGAATTGAGCTTTAACATTTTATAAGTATTCACGGTTCATTCTTCTTTATTAGACCGAAGGTTAAGTTTAAATTAATTGAAGAATTCAATTGAAACTGTGTTAAGATATGTTTCTGTTGAGTTTAGGACCTTTGCCTTAAGGGTGGGAGGGTCATCGCCCCGCCCCCCTATGCCCCCCTCTGCCCCCTCTGCCCCCCCCCCCTCTACCCCTTTAGCATAACCTTATTTGGCTGGGGGTTTCAAGAAGAAGGAAAAGGAAGGAAGGTCCTCTCCTGTCTGACTACCCTCTGCACCCTGTGTCATTTTAGCGACACTCAATTCCACACCCCCACCCACCCACACCCGCCCCCACAACCACCCCACTAGGTTTTGGTCGAAAAGGCAAGATACCACTAACGATGTTATACTCGGAGCGACAATCCTCGTGACTTGACTGCTTCTTATTTTCACCCCCACCCCCCACCCCCTCGCACCCTTAATTACTTTGGCCCTTCGGGAAATGAACACCCACCCCCCCACCAACCCACAAGCTACACTCTTCCCATATTTTCTTCATTTTCCATCCAAAGACAGTGAAAGACACATGCAATTAAATTATCAAAGGCTGATTTTTATAGACTTTATTTAGGAAAGGAAATAAAAATACTTTCTCATAAACAACACTATTATTACAAATATGATTTTTTTTAAAAAAATATTTCGAATACAAGCAACCCTACAAATTATAATAACTCTACATCCATTGGAAATTTTTATTTTAAGAAAGATAAATTAACCATGCATTAATCATGAATTCCTATATATATATATATATATATATATAAGATTTCACATAAACACGTGAAACAACAATCAATGATCAAACCACAATAAGAAATGGGAAAACAAAACTAAGATCTTTCTACCGTAACAAGCGGTCTACGTCAGAGTCAAGACCGCTTGTTACAGTTGAAAGATCTTAGTCTTGTTTTCCCATTTCTTATTGTGGTTTGATCATATATATATATATGGAATAAAATGAAAGGTCCGTGTGGACAATAAAAACTTTAACACCTAGGAAAGAACACAGAAAGTCACTACAGAACTCACTTAGATTTTCGACATCCGTCATCATCGGGAAGTAGTGCCAAGTACTCGCGTTGAGAAGCAAACTGCTACTCGACGGATGTCGAAAATCTAAGTGAGTTCTGTAGACTGCTTGTTACGGTTGAAAGATCATAGTCTTGTTTTCCCATTTCATTTGTGGTTTGATCATATATATATATCATGATGTCCTTTTCTTGACCAACTGTTCATATATTTTTTTTGAGTATTTTTTGAATATTAGACCAAAAACCCTCAATAAATCTCAATATATATATTATATATATATTTATATACACAAGATTTCACATGAACACATAATCAGTTGGGTTGGGAGAAATACCATTGTCGTCCTCAAACTGATGACCTAGTAAGAGTCAACCACCTGTGTCTGCGTGTATGTATGTACGTATGTATCTGCGTATGCATGTATGTATCTATGTATGTATGTATGTATGTATGTATGTATGTATGTATGGTGTCATGAGAGACAGCTGAATATCTTAAGCTATATCAGTTCATCAAATAGATTAAAATTCCTTTAGTTTTTCCATTTTCATCAGAGGACTGAAAAAAAAAACTCATAGAAAATACATTTTCATAAATAATACTATTCGTTGACAAAAGTACCAGCTATTTTTTTTTCCTTCTTCTTTTTCTGTTTTCTGTAACTCTACCATTGATTTTCTCCTCTGCTGCATCTTTTATACCCCCACCCCCCCACGGCTGCCTTTCGTATTCCCTACCCCGTTTTCTTTTTGTTCCTCTAATCAAATTGAAAATCTCTTATTCTTTCATTTGAAACTTTTTTATTTATTCATTACCTAGTAAGACTCAATTCCGGGCGCAGAAAATTCTTTCTTTTTTTTTTCACCCTTTATTTGCAATTACATTGGAGAGAATTTTCCGTAAACTTCAATTGGTTCATCTATCTTCTTTTCACCTGTATTTTTTATATATATATTTTTTTAAAATGTATCTATTTATTCTAAAACAGCGATTTTAAACCAGAGTTTTCTAAATTAGAAGTAGAAGAGGTGTTGAACTGAATGAAAGAGGAATGACCCAACTGTGGAATGTGTCACAGTTTATTTTGAGTATATATATATATATATATATATATAGTTCAATATAAACAAAGAAACATAGAGAAATCAGAAGAACACACTTACAGTCTCTAATTTTCGGTTTGAACCGTCTTCAGGAGAGATAAGAGAGGGAAACCAAGCGCACTGGATCAGAGACGGTTGGAGACCAACAGTGTTGCCGCATGCGCTCCCGTTCACAGAAAATAAGGTAGACAGGAATCAATTTATAATTAATTTATAAGTTATAAAATAAAATAATGGAATATGAAAACAATAAATATATAAAAAAGAAAAAATTGAAAAAATAAGGGAAATTGATACAGTTATCAACCGTCTCTCCTGAAGACGGTTCAAACCGAAAATTAGAGACTGTAAGTGTGTTCTTCTGATTTCTCTATGTTTCTTTGTTTATATTGAACTATATTTGTCCGTTTTGGATCGTATTTCCAACGAAAAAAAGTATATAATATTAATATTAAATATATATATATTCAATGATCAAACCACAATAAGAAATGGGAAAACAAGACTAAGATCTTTCAACCGTAACAAGCGGTCTTCGTCAGAGTCAAAAACCCAACTCAGTTCTGACGAAGACCGCTTGTTACGGTTGAAAGATCTTAGTCTTGTTTTCCCATTTTCTTATTGTGGTTTGATCATTGATTGTTGTTTCACGTGTTTATGTGAAATCTTTATATATATATATATATATCTACTTTTATGTTAGCTTCTCAGTTGTTACTTTGTCTGTTCTCGGATGATATAAATTGAAAGGCCTCAGAACATTTATTTCTATTGTTTTCGTTTTTTCCTTGTGGCTTAAACTTGATTGATTTCATCACTTCATTGATTGCATCACGTGTTTATTTATTGTGTTTTCTACTTTATATATATTATATATATATATATATATATATTTATATAATTAATATATATATAGCAAACACTAAATTAAAGAAACCGTCACGTGGACTTCTAAAACATAAAATTACACAAAAACACGTCACAGAAAAACACACGTACTAAATTCAATATTTCGATGTCCTTACCTTTCTATCTTCTACGGATTTATCAGATGTTGACATCACTCTTTCTTTCACTAGAAGAGTATCCTCTCTCTCTCTCTCTCTCTCTCTCTCTCCCTGTACTCTCTTTCTCTTTCTATGTATAAATTTATCAAATATGGCTCTTCTGACTGTCTCTCTCTCTCTCTCTCTCTCTCTCTCTCTCCTCTCTCTCTTCTCTCTCTCTCTCTCTCTCTCTCTCTGTCTCTCTCTCTCTATCTATCTATCTATCTCTCTTACTAATTAAAAAAAATGAAAAAAGAAAATAGTTTATAAGAAATGATTATAAAATTACTTTAGTTGATTTTCGAAAAGAAGCTTAAAGATATTTTAAAAATAATGATGTTATTTTCCACTCCGTGAAATGAATTAATCCCCTTTTCTAATTTTTATTTCTTTTTTTTCTTTTCATTAGAATTAATTTTTTTTTTCTTAAGTTCGTTCATTTTAATGAAACGTATCTTTTTTCTGCTGCAGCTTCTAGTTTTGTAGTTTAAATTATATTAAGACCGTCTAAAGCAGAGTTTTTTAAAATTTTTTAGATGCGGAACCCTTTTTGGTTCCAGTAACTTTCCCGGGGACCCCAGATTCTAATGATTTTATATAACCATAATATAAGTATTATCATATGCCTGTTTAAATAGTATGTATGTTTAAAAACAATTAAAAAAGTATTATTACTGCAATGTGTATTTTTCAAATAAAAATTCAAAAATAAAATTTTATTTTCATATTTTCCATAAGTGCATAACACATAAAACAGAATTACTAGTAATTTTAACATAGAGTTTTTTTTGTAATCATTTATGCATTATAGTTGAGAGTTGGATTCTATTTCCTCATTAAATTGGAATATGGTTTCATGGCTTAAAGGGAAATATTAATTTCACTAATATTTAAGTGGGAAATACACAATGTAATTACTTTTAGAATACAGTTTCTAAATTGATATTGTTCCTAAAATGATAATTATTTTCCAAATATGTAATAAGTAATTTACCAAGTTTCTTTATGTGTATTAGTTCAGTGTTTACTCAAATGGGCGCATTATATTGGGGGGTCGGTAATGCAAAAGAGGGGATTCTATTTTCATAAATTGAAAATGTTCATGCAATATAATTTCTAAATTTAAGTGAAAACTACAACATGTAAACTTCTAGGAAACAGTTTCTTAAATTATTTTGTTTTGATAATTCATTTTTATGTTAAAAGTATATTCTCACCTAAGTTTCTTTTATTGTGTATTAATTCTTTTACATAAATATGCTATGAAACAATATATCTATTGGATTCTAAATAAATATTCAATTAGTAATTATTTTAATTTAATTATTAAAATGTTACTCATTTGGTTATTTAGTTTAGGAATCTGATTATTGATTATTATCAAGGGTGTTGAGTTATAGGTTTATGGACCCAAGGGGGCGGTCACTCGAAAAAGTTTGGGAAACACTGATGTAGATGATATAAACATAATTCGGTTTCATGATTCACAAGAAATATAGAATAAATCCATCCCAACAAAAAAAAATTTTTTAGAAAAATGTTTTTACTATATTTTTTTTTACGGAAACCCAGACAGTTCGTTGAGGAACCCCTGGGTTCCGCGGAACCCACTTTGGAAACCTCTGGTCTAAAGTCTATGATAAACATCACAGCCTCATATTTCTAGGCTGACACACTGTATGGTAAATTACACAATTAGTCTATCTGAGCACATTAGAATGTTATTAATCATCTTTTCATACAGTGTATATGGTTACTAATTTGTATTCACTTTTTGTCGTTGTTTCAGGCCCCTTGCCGTCCTCATCCATTTTGATATTTGCGTAATTAATACCTCGAGATTAATGTGAAAGGGCGGATTTAGGAAGATACTGGAGTGGGAGACCAGTACGCATTATATGATTCAATTTTTACTGTACCTTTCAAATTATCTTTATGAAAATTATTCGAATTCACTCAGGAAATTTCGCTAATTCATCTACATGTGTTCACTCAAACATGATTATTATATGAAACGAAAAAATGATTCAAATGAGGGTGTGGATTGAGGCTGACTCCCTGATCTTGCCACTATTTATCCCACCTCTTCGTCGATGCAAAACATCTCCCAGCAAAGAATATTTTACGATTACTTTATGGTAATTTATTTTATTTTTATATTTCTTTTTTTTTAGTTCTAATAATGATAGTAAACTTATTTTTTTAATATTTTTATACTAGAATGTATGAAAATTAGAAGTTTTTTTATATTAATCTGTTAATTTACTGTTTATAATAAATACATAATAACTGTTTTATTATATATAACTATAATACTGATGATTGATATCTATACTACTGATGATATATATTTATACTAGTGAAGATCGATAATTCATATGTATACTTCCAAGGATCCGTACGCACAATACTAATGATATATATATACATGATTGGTTATACACGACTGAATATTGTCGGTCAATGATCTTCTTCTCCAACTTTTCAAGTTTGCGAAAAATTAATTTTTCGTTGTGAGAACAACGGTTCAGGGAATGAATTCTTCTTGTCGACGCGTTTCGACTGTCTTCTGCAGTCATTTTCAAGACACAAAACAGGTGAGTTATCATTTTCAAGACACAAAACAGGTGAGTTGTCATTTTCAAGACACAAAACAGGTGAGTTGTCATTTCCAAGACACAAAACAGGTGAGTTTTGACCGACAATATTCAGTCGTGCATAACCAATCATGTATAAAAGAAGGACTACTACCGAAGTACACTAATATATATATATATATATATATATATATATATATATATATATATAACATATATAACAGATTCAATAATATATCGACCGTTTGATAGAATAGGTGTGTCCTCTAATCGGGGTTCGGTTCTAATCCTGGAAAATTGACCGAACCCCGATTAGAGAACACACCTATATATATATATACATATTTTCGTTAGAAATACGATCCAAAACGGACAAATATACTTCAATATAGACAAAGAAACATAGAGAAATCAAAAGAACACACTTTCAGTCTCTAATTTTTGGTTTCAACCGTCTTCAGGAGAGATAAGAGAGGGAACCAAGCGCACTGGTTCAGAGACGGTTGGTTTCTCTCTCTTATCTCTCCTGAAGACGGTTCAAACCGAAAATTACAGACTGTAAGTGTGTTCTTTTGATTTATCTATGTTTCTTTGTCTATATTGAACTATATATATATATATATTCAAATGAAAACATGTCCGATCGGACTATACACTTTAAAAACTTTGGGAAACACGAATGAGAAACAGAAACTAAGACTCACATTCAATATTTCGACCCTTTTAACTGTTGTCCTCAGGAAAGGAAGTTGAGTGGCTAGAAGAGGAAAGCCAACTCATATATATATATATTATATATATATATATATATATTCGGTTTGAACCGTCTTCATGAGAGATAAAAGAGGGAAACCAAGCGCACTGGAGACGGTTGAAGTCCAACAGTGTTGCCGCATCCGCGCCCGGTCACAGAAATAGACTGTACAGTTAGAGACTGTAAGTGTGTTCTTTTGATTTCTCTATGTTTCTTTGTCTATATTGAACTATATTTGTCCGTTTTGGATTGTATTTCCAACGAAAAAGTATATATATATATATATATATATATTATATGTAAAAAGATTTCACATAAACACGTGAAATAACAATCAATGATCAAACCACAATAAGAAAATGGGAAAACAAGACTAAGATCTTTCAAACGTAACAAGCGGTCTTCGTCAGAATCAGGACTCTGACGAATATCTCTTCTTACTGTTGTAAGATCATAGTCTTGTTTTCCATTTCTTATTATGGTTTGATTATTAATTGTTATTTCACGTGTTTATGTTTAATGTTATTATCTTTATATACGAATGTATAAAATCTTGAATTTGAATATTTTATAACATAAATACGTTTTGTTTGATTTCAAAGGCATTGCAGTGCACGCAGTATTTGAGAAGTTTTGTTTTGTGTTTCCATCAATTGGTTTTCAACCCAACACGTTCCTTTTTTACAGCGCACTGTTTTTATATATATATTTTTTTCTATTTTTTTTTATTTTTCCAATAAACTCCCAAGCTCTTTCTTCTCGCTATTCGCGTATTATTTCCTTCAGCTTGTTTATTCGTCTTCATGTTGAACAACATTCGCTAAAAGATATTACCGACTTGCATACAGTCGTAAAGAGTTTACGATAGTCAACTCACGTTAACCATCTCTCAGGGGTTTTCTCTCTTGTACTTATTTTTTTTCTTCTACAGAATAGTATAGAACACGCTTGTGTCACGTTCTTTTAGCAAATGTTTAAAAAGAAAAAATAAATAAATAAGAAAAATAAACGGATATTTATTTTCAACAAAGTAATTGGCTAGGTTCATGAGCATGTGGGGAAGGGAAGGCTTCGCCAGTTCTTTTGCAAGTCATACAAATCTTCTCACTCATACGTCTTTGAAGCCTTTTTTTTAACTTGACAACTTCGCAAGTCATAACTAAAAACATTATAGTTGGTAAGTAATCAAATCAAATTAAAGTATTAGTATCCACCAAGCCACGATATTATCCACGATAGTTAACGATAATTAATGTTAATTATCCACGATAATTAACAAGAATAATTAAATCGACTTTGTTTTGTTGTTAAAATACTAGTTATTTCTCTATAGTAGAATTTATAAGCTAAATATTTAAAAAAAAAAAGAAAGGAATTTCTTACAATTAAAGCATGAAATAAAATCATATATAATCATATATGTATATATCATATATGTATGAATATGATTAATACAAATATATGTATATATGTCATATCATATATGTATGAATATATATGGTATATGTATATATCATATATGTATGAATATGATTAATACAAATATATGTATATATGTCATAACATATATGTATGAATATATATCATATATGTATGAATATGATTAATACAAATAGATGTATATATCTCATATCATATATGTATATATCATATATGTATGAATATGATTAATACAAATATATGTATATATGTCATATCATATATGTATGAATATATATCATATATGTAATATCATATATGTATGAATATGATTCATATCAATATATGTATGATATATATATCATATATGTATATATCATATATGTATGAATATGATTAATACAAACAGATAAAAATTCTATCTTCGAATGTATTACTATAATAATGGATTTGAAAGAAAAAGAAAAATTTGTAGAAGTTACCATTAATACGGTATTGTGGTTCATTTATAACTGAAATGGGTGCCAAATAATAAATGAGCCAAACTTCAAGTTAGTAAAAGGTTTCTAACGTACTGCAATCAGTTATTGTATGGTATTTACTCATTGTAGGGTAAAAAGCTAATGATATGGTTTCCATATATAAAAATTTAATCGTATAAAGAACGCGTGTCGAACGCGTTAACTAGTTAATGCCTGAGGAAGAACACTATGTGTTCGAAACGCGTTGTTTATACGATTAAATTTTTATATGTGGAGACCATTTCATTAGCTTTTTACCCTACAATGACTAAAATGTTTTATTATGAGAATATTATATTTCTAATCTATCATCATTATAATAATTTTTTTGAAATTTCTCATAATTGTGATAACAATAAACCAAACTTGTGTCTATTACTATGATTGTTTTATTAAGACAGGACTTCATTATTATATGTATTCTTCATGTCATTTTTATTAAAATAATAATTTTTTAAAATTTTCTTTAAAACTCATCATCATTGCAATAATGAGTAGTGATTAGGTTAGGTTAGGTTACAGTGGCCTGCCACGAGAGAACACTCTTAGGTCAAAGGTTGGCTCTTTGTGATACAACACAGTGTACATTCTACATTGAGAGTATATTAGTATGGTATAGTATATATAGTATATTTAGAGTAGGGGATCTTTACCGGGTATCTGACATCAGACAGGTCCGGGTCCGACAGCTTAAAGTCCTCTCCGAGGGACTACGTGCTCTGTTCAGATTTATTCATCTCCCGTGTGAATGAATAAAGGGCCGAAGTGGGAATTGAACCACGGATCTGCAAGTCCAGAGGCAAGCACACTGCCACTGGGCTACCCTGGCGTATAAAAAAGTGTGCTTAACATGTTATTAGTTATAAAGGAGCTTAATTATCTCGTTGATTCGATATAAAGGGACCTTTATTGAGTACCTGACATTGTACAGGCTCGTGGCTGATGGCCTAACGTCCTCTCCGTGAGACGACGTGCTCTCCTAAGATTTATTCATCTCCCGTGTGAATGAATAAAGGGCCGAAGTGGGAATTGAACCACGGATCTACAAGTCCAGAGGTAAGCACACTGCCACTGGGCTACCCTGGCGTATAAAAAAGTGTGCTTAACATGTTATTAGTTCATTCTCAGGTAAAATAGATAAACAAACAAAAGTCTCTACACTTCATTTGTATGGAGACTTTATTTTGTTTATCCATTTTACCTCAGAATGAGAAAATACCACACAATTACAGATTGCATAATTAATGGTTTTATTAGTTATAAAGGAGCTCAATTATCTCGTTGATTCGATATAAAGGGACCTTTATTGAGTACCTCACATTGTACAGGCTCGTGGCCGATTCCCTGTCCGTGGGAAGACGTGCTCAGATTTATTCATCTCCTATGTGAATTAATGAAGGGTTGGAATGGGAATTGAACCACAGATTTACAAGTCCAGAGGCAAGCAGACTGCCACTGGGCTACCCTGGCGTATAAAAAAGTGTGATTAACATGTTATTAGTTATAAAGGAGCTTAATTATCTCGTTGATTCGATATAAAGGGACCTTTATTGAGTACCTGACATTGTACAGGCTCGTGGCCGATAGCCTAACGTCCTCTCCGTGGGAAGACGTGCTCAGATTTATTAATCTCCTATGTGAATGAATGAAGGGCTGGAATGGGAATTGAACCACAGATTTACAAGTCCAGAGGCAAGCAGACTGCTACTGGGCTACCCTGGCGTATAAAAAAGTGTGATTAACATGTTATTAGTTATAAACGAGCTTAATTATAAAGGGACCTGACAATGTGCAGACTCGTGGCCGATGGCCTCTCCGTGGGACGATGTTTTCCAAGTTGTTTTTGACCTGATAATACCAGTCGATAGGCGAGCACATCAGCCACTGGGCTACCCTCGCCCCCACCAGTGATTATCCCAGTAATAGCTCTGACCCTAAACACAACAAGTTATACTATATTTTAGCTTATCCCGAAATTAAACTTAAAAACCCCTCTTTTGGTTTAAGTCAAATCCCCTTGAATTGCTATCTCTCGATTGTGGATGGTGTTTGGTGGGGGGGGGGGGGGGCTTAATTTGAAACTATTAGTCTAGTTAAAAGCAAGGATTATTTACAACTATAAGTAAAAGGGATAATGAAGGAATGGGAGAGGGTGTGTGCGGCGATAAATTCTAATAAGGGCTTGGAAATTAGCAATTTCCAAAAGGGTAGGGGTTTGTGGGGGGGGGGGGGGGGGGTTGAGAATATTAGCATGCCTGGGCTTCTCAAATACATGGGGGTGGGGGGTAAGTATAAATCGTAGGGATTCGTGCTAGAAAATGCCCTTAGCACACTACCCTCCTCCAACCCCCAAGGGACAAACTTTGGATTGTCATGCTTGTAAGTATTTAAACTAACTTACCTGTACACTGGGTAAGTCCACTAACATATATATCTATAAGCAAACCGATTTTTAATCAAAACTTCTGTTCTAGTAACGTTTCCATTATTACTATAGCACTATTATATAACTAGTGCACAATTATATTTTTTTTACAAATTTATAAATCTTGAGAAATCGATAAAAAAATCATGATGAATTAGATTCCTCCTTTAATCTTGCATTAATCTTGTTTGTTTGTTTTCATTTATATTAGTATAGTATATCAGTTGGGATTTTACTGAGAAGAAGGTTACTTGTTATGGTTGAAAGGTCGTAGACTTTTATTCTCATTTCTTATTTGTGGTTTGAACGTTTATATAAGTATAAAACAAGGTAACAGTGAAATAATTATTCTAACGTAGTGCAATCAGTTATTATGTGGTATTTACTCATTTGTAGGGTAAAAAGCAAATGAAATAGTCTCCACATATAATAATTTAATCGTATAAATGCCTGCCTTCTAATATGAAACAGATGTACCCCATACCCTCACCCACGTCCATCCTATTCCCAGTCAGTTGTACCACCGACACTCACCCTTAGGTTCGTATTCTCTTCCTTATTTTATTTTTATTTTGTACTATATTTACTGTATACTATAGATAACTCTCTGGTGTCATTGTATTTTTTAGTTAATACCTGAGGAAGAACACTACGCGTTCGAAACGCGTTGTTTATATGATTAAATTTTTATATGTGGAGACCATTTCATTAGCTTTTTACTCTACAATAACACTATCCTTCTTTATTAAGGTTTAGCTTCTAAGAATTCTAAAAAAAAAAAAATCTGGAGTGGCCTACACTCAACTTTACTTAAAAGTAAACTTAATATCAAACTTCTTGGATTTATAATATTTGAATATCCAATTTAGACATAATATAAATGTCTAAACGGGAGAGGTTTATTAGTTTTTCATTGAGAAACTGGAGATAGATAAATGGTGATTGATCCATTTTTCAATATATATGTTTATTTTTGTATATCACACCACTGATGCTTATAATATCATTATTATAACTATAACAGTAATAACATTTTTGAAAAGCCGTAGGGAATATTTCATGTTATAAAATAATCCGTTACAGGTGAACATAGCTTTTGTTCCAATAGCTTACCTGATCTTAAGACAAAGTTTCCCATTTAAAACTTGAAAATATTCCTATTTTGTCTGAAAAATGTCTGAAACATGTCTGAAAAAATATTGTTTTAAGATCATTTTTAATTTAAAATGTAGGATATCTTAAAATTTTTTTTAAAATATTTGCTGTAGTTTTAAAAATTTGAATATATTTTTCTTTTATTGTTTTTGCAGCCTCAAAACTAATTACAAAATTTGGAGATTCTAGAATTAGTAGTTTAGGAGAAAAAAAGTAGTTCAATAACAGTTTTTTGGCAAAAAAAAATGACTTTCCCATCATGCGTAATTGCTCCCAAACAATAGGGCTCATCTAAACTATGAGGCCAATTTTTTTATGTGAAATATCAACTTGATCAATCAAAGATTCTGGATCGTAGCGTGGTAACAAGCAATTGTAACACACTCACCCACCCACCCACATACACACAGACATCATCGAAAAAACATGATAAAACGACTTCTGGGGCCTCAAAACATCTAATTTCGTCAAAATTTCGAGATCGAATTTTTTTTACGATCACTGAACTTTACTTATAGGAAAGTGAAAAAAAAAACAACTTTACGCCTATATTTTATTTATTTCGTCTATATTTCTTGACATTTTATGAGTTACATGAATACAAAAAATATTTAAAATAACATGAACAATAATTTTGTATTGATAAAGTCTTAGAGGTGTCTTGAGTTTCAGTAATTTTCCATTATTTTTATAAATTTTTCTTTTTTTTTTCTACGTTTACTATCAAACAATTTTCAAAAAAAAACGCCTTTAAGGTAATGTTTCGTCTATATTTCTTGACATCGTCAGGACTGTATGAATACAAAATTAATTTTGAATTGATGTAACCTTGATTATATATATCTAAAAACATATACGAAACGATGTCTTAAAGGTGTTTTTTTTTTAAAATTTGTTAGAAGCTGGATAAAGCTCTAATTTACAATATTTTTAATGGAAAAGGTAAAGAATTCGGTTTTCAACGTTTTATGAATTATGGCTGAGAACGGACGTATGACTGTATATGTTCGAAAGAAAAAGAGGCCGTATAGCTGCAGAAGGAAAAGGGAGGGGATACGGGCAGTTGGTCTTAGAGAAGTCGTGCTAAAACTATTTATTGTCAGCTAAAGGCAGGTATGACGAACTTTTGGATTATTGAAGAATCGGATTTGAAGACCGTGTAGTGGAGATTATAGTGATTTTTTTTTTTCCAAGAGTTGAATAAAGGTGGCGGCAGTGTGGGGTGGGGGGAGGAGTCATATTTCAGACGACAAAGCTGTAGTCACAAAAGCTCCACCAGGAAGGAGAGAGATAGAGGGGCATTGGTTTTTCCAGGGAGAGGCGGTGTGACGTTGTAATCGGGGTGGGCCAGCTGTCTTATTGTTGAGAAGGGGATTAGCATTGCAATGGGAGGGCATTAATCACAACAGTCATGGGTTTGTCATGGCTTGCAGGACACCTGCCTTTAAAAGGGGGGCAGGGGGGGGGGGGAGATCCATTAGCACATGGGTCCAACAACACAGAATGACCTATAATGTGATATATGGGGGAACATATTGCAGAGGTATGGACAAATCGAAAGATTGTGCAGGTCCAACTCATAGACAGTTGAGGTAACATCATCTCGTGAGCCAAAAGCCTGTTTTTTGGCACAAACAACCTCGTGTCTCGTGTACCAAACATATATTAACGAGGTTAATCTATATCTGAATCTTTATCGTGTTTACATTACACGAGGTAATTAGAAAGTAGTCATGTTTAAGAGTACTTGGCTTGAGACAGTAACTAAGAAACCAGTTAGAAAAACTCACCTATTTTAATATATGGGAGAGAGACTGATACAGGAGAGAGAGAGAGAGAGTGAGAGAGAGACGAGGGAGGAGGAAAAGTGAGAAATAAAGAGATACAAAACAGATAGAGGAAGAATACAAAAGAAGAGAGAGAAAACTACAAAAAAGAGAAGAGGGGAGAGAGAGAGAGAGAGAGAGAGAGAGTGAACTGTCATCAGGAGAGCTGAGAAAGTTCGCTTGGTGTCCCTTTCTGAACTCTCCTGATGACGGTTCAACCAAAAATTAGAGACATATTATATATATACTTCGAATAAAATGAAAGGTCCGTGTGGACAATAAACACTTTAACACATAGAAAAGAACACAGAAAGACACTACAGAACTCACTTCGATATTTCGACATCCGTCGTCATCGGGAAGAAGTGCGAAGTACTCGCGTTGAGAAGCAAACTGCTACTGTTCAGTAGCAGTTTGCTTCTCAACGCGAGTACTTCGCACTTCTTCCCGATGACAACGGATGTCGAAATATCGAAGTGAGTTCTGTAGTGTCTTTCTGTGTTCTTTTCTATGTGTTAAAGTGTATATATATATATAAAATTATATAGCATAATCGATGTTTGTCACCCATTTTTATTAGTTTATATTTTACCCCACGCAATTTCATTAAAGAGTTGTGACCGTTAACTTTAGGATAGGCCCTAAAGGAAACACTTGCAGAAGTTTATCTTCAAAATTGAAGAGGGAGAGCAGAGAGCAGGAGTGGGGAGAGGGAGAGAAAGAGAGAGAAAATAAGAAGGAAAATAGAAATTGGCAAGGAGACAGAGGGAGAGAAGAGAGAAAAGGAGAGAGTCAATAAGAGAGAGAACAAAAAAAAGATATTACCAGGTAAAAACCATGGTTCACACGAAATTTCGCAAGCATTTTTTTCTCTAATGTTCGAGCCGTTCTATCGTTTAAATTCTAAAATTAATTAATTCTCTATTTATTATTATTATCTCTCTCCCAACATCCTTTCTTCTAGTCCTCCCCTGATGATGATGAAATCAGTTTGAAATGTTGAATTTAGTAAGTTTGTTTTTTTTCTTTTTTTTTTGTGTCGTGTTTTGTGTAATTTAAAGATGTTTTATATATTTATATAAGCTCGTAATCCTTAATTAATGCGCTTGTCGGGTTGTTAGTAGTATCTCGTTTGACAATAATTAGACATTGTCACAGTTCAAAGGGACTATGTGTTGTTCAATATCCCTACAGATAGGGTATTAACGAAACAGCTAGCTTTTGCTATTACAATTGGCCTGAAGATTATCCAGCCTGGGAGCGTGTGAGTAAAGCGTGTCCCGTGCTCAATTAGTCCTCTATGAGTCACAAACTGTTCTTACATTTCACTTCCTAACTCCTCCATTATCCCTCACATACACACACAAACACACACACACACCAAATCTCATTATAACAGATAAATCCTCACCATCAAATGCAAAAAGTCCATCAATTTAATTCCATTGTTAATAAGCCCTTTAAATTAGGTTTGATATCCTATTAAGGTCATACAATAGCCATGATAAGTCAGAAAGTTATTGACGTCATGTTTGTTCGTCATGCTGTGATTAAGCATCCACCCCACCTCTCACCATTATTATGAAGCAATGCATCCATAATGTCATACATCTAGCACCAAACATGTATCTTGTTCTTTTATATGTCGAAGGTATAAAAGACCAGAGTAGCCTAGTGGCTTGCGTGCTCGCCTTTCGACTGGTAGAACCTAAGTTCGATATCAACTGTGGTACTCGATTTATACGTTGGAGGTGAAAAAAAAAACTGTTACATCGTCCTACAGAGAGGATGTTAAACTATTAGTTTTAAGCGCATTTGCGAAGTGACGGTTGGAGACCCATGAACAAACCGTAGGATTAGAAGACTGCTTGGTGTCCCTATCTCTACTCTCCTGATGACTGTTCAACCGAATATTACAGATTGTAAGTGTGTTCGTATCTTTAATCTGTGTCTATAGTTTTTTGTGATACGTTTGTTGTCCTTTGTGGATCGTTTTCCCGTTGGTTTTAAAATATTTATATATATATATATATTATATATATTCAATAAAACAAAGAAACATAGAGAAATCAAAGAACACACTTACAGTCTCTAATTTTCGGTCTGAACCGTCTTAGGAGAGATAAGAGGGGAAACCAAGCGCACTGGATCAGAGACGGTTGGAGACCAACAGTGTTGCCGCATGCGCGCCCCGTTCACAGAAAATAAGGTAGACAGGAATCAATTTATAATTAATTTTAATTTGGTCTCCACTGTTGTTGGTCTCCAACCGTCTCTGATCCAGTGCCTTGGTTTCCCCTCTTATCTCTCCTGAAGACGGTTCAAAAACCGAAAATTAGAGACTGTAGTGTGTTCTTCTGATTTCTCTATGTTTCTTTTTTATATTGAACAATTTGTCCGTTTTGGTCGTATTTCCAAGAAAAAAAGTGTATATATATATTATCAATGACAAACTACATAAAAAATGGGAAAACAAGACTAAATCTTTCAAGCGTAACAAGCGTCTTCTCAGAGTCAAAAACCCAACTGACTCTTTTTTAAATATATATATTTAAAATATATATATATATTATTTATTATATATATGATAAAAGTATCGACCGTGGAATAGAAACAAAAGTAAAGCTTATGGGGACTCGGTCAGTTCTTCAGGTTCAAATCAAAGTCTCATTGCAAACTTTTCGGTCTTTATTTAAAACCTTTTTCATAGGCCTACAAAAACAGAGGAAATATAAGAAATAATACAATCATTCAAAAATCAAACATACATAAAAGTGCAATTAGTTACATTTCAGAAATTACAGTAGAAATTAGAAATCCACATACTATTTTCGTTTGTAAAATAATTAGTAATGTAATACTTAGTTTTTCTGTTTCAATATTTATACTTCTGTATTGTTTCTTACTAACCTATAGTCAATATTTCTATTGAAATTTGTTAATTGTAACTAATTGCACTTTTATGTATGTTTGATTTTTGAATGATTGTATTATTTCTTATATTTCGTCTGTTTTTGTAGGCCTATGAAAAAGGTTTTAAATAAATACCGAAACGTTGGCAATGAGAGTTTAATTTGAACTTGATGAACTGGCCGAGTCCCGATAAACTTTTGTTTTTGTATATATATATTATATATTTATTCATAGCCCCACAAACCAGAGGAAATATAAGAAATAATACAACCATTATTAAATTATAATAATACAATAATAATTGTATTGTTATTATTAGTATTAGTATTGTCATTATTATACACGGAAGAGAAAAATGCCCTTCCCTGAATGGTTAGGTTAATGACATGTTCGTTATCCCCAGTGCAATGAATATTGATTCTAGATTTAAATTCAATAAACTAACTGATAATGTTAGTTCACCTACTGAGCGCTAGGAGCGCTTGCATAGTGTATGTTGATTTATCACTGTTATCGTTAAGCTATTTGTATAATTGATTCTGAACACAAACTCGTTTTATTATCTGTTGTTATAATATCAATGTTTGTTAGACCTGAAGATGAAAAGTGAGGTTGAAAGGTCGATTAATCAAGTAAGGTCTTTTCCGTTTAAAGTTTGTCTTAATATATCCTTGGGTAAGTTACTTTTTCAGTTGCCTTTGCAACACCTTAAGGTGTTTAGAAGAAATGAACACGTTCTTAAAAAGATCATCAACACTGAAGACGCTTTTGGCTTCAATGATATATATATCTATATATATTAGTATATTGGCAGCAGATTCTCTTGTAAACACATTTTATTAAAGTAGACGGCAGCTTCCTCATTCACGACCTTTTTATTGGTGTTTTCTAGTATTCTAACTAGTTTTCTTTGGTATTGACTGATTTCATGAAGGAGTTGTCCCAGTGATTGAAACCTTGTAAGTAAAAATATATTATCGAGTTACCTACGAAATTATTTCTTCGGTGTCTCTGGGACAACTCCTTCATCAAATCACTCCCTACCAAAAAAAAAACTAGTTAGAAAACTAGAAAACACCAGCAAAAAGGTCATGAATGCGGAAGCTGCCGTCTACTTTAATGATATATATATATTTCATTCATAAATACATACATATATAAATATAGAAATATATAGATATATTTCAGTTGGGTTTTTGACTCTGACGAAGACCGCTTGTTACGGTTGAAAGATCTTAGTCTTGTTTTCCCATTTCTCATTGTGGTTTGATCATATATAAAGCTATGGATATTTGCACTTTCCACTGATGAATAGGCTAATATGAGTGTTATTCTTATTGTGTCAAATATTTTTTTAAATTATATTATAGTATTAAACGTATATATTTATGTGAATACATTATAAGTCACAATTCTATAATTTCATTTCCTTAATTGATTAACTTTACTTGACTATAGAAGGATATCGTATTTTATGTTGTTAAGTTCTCAATGTAATAGTTATGTATTAATTATCGGAGAATTAATTATTTCGTTTAGGGGGTTGGGGGTGCAGGGAAGGTGGTGAATAATATGTTAGGGGTTGGGGGTTGGTCAGAGGCAGCAGCACAGTTGTCTTGAAGGGTTTTGGTTATCTTTAAGGGATGCTCTTGAGAAGTGAGTTTATATAGGGAGTGGCGGTGGGTGGTAGGAAATTGGGATTCCGGTGACAGGGCATATTTCAGCGGTGGCTTTAGTTTGGGTGGCGTGGGGGGGGGGGGGGCGGCAATGTATTACTGTAGGAGCAGCTAAGGGCAAAACACTTTGGCGACGGGGTCTTCCCGTGGAGTTATAAAGCGGAACATGGAATTGTTAACCAATAGCAGTAGCATATCCATTAACTAATAACAATATCATCAACTAATAACAATAGTTGATTATATTATCAACAACTTTACTAAAAGAGTCTCGCTTTTTTTTTTTAATGAGAACATTCTTCCCATTATTAATTTTACGTATAATTTTAGTGAAGTTTTTATATAATAATGAATAAATGAGTGAAACAGAGTTGACAAGAGAGAGATACAGAGAGAAAGAGAAAGATAGAAAGAGGGAGGGGAAGAGACAAAGAGAGAGGGGGAGACACAAAAATAACAATCATTCTATTATTTCTTATATTTCCTGTCTTTTGGAGATCTATGAAAAAGGTTTTAAATAAAAAACAGAAAAGGTAGCAATGAGAGTTTAATTTGAATCTGAAGAACCAACTGAATCCTGATAAACTTTTATGTTAGTTCTACTTCACGGTCACTACTTTAATCAATTTACAGGGTCAGGCAAAATGTTCTAACACATATGTAGGTTTAACAACATGGAAATACAATAAAGAAACAAAAAACTGCTGTTATTTTCGAAAATGGCATTATAAGTTCTTTTCGAAAATAACAACACTTTTTTGTTTCTTTTCTTTATTTTCCTTTTATTAAACCTACAAATGTGTCAGATCATTTTGCCTCACCCGATATATATATAGTATACATATATAACAGTTCAAAATTGAAGATAGGTAACACACAAAGTAAAGAAACACACTTACAAACTCAAATTTTCGGGCAATCCGTCTTCAGGAGAAAAGAGAAAGGGAGATCAAGTACGTTGTAGAGGCAACGGGTAACCCTAGTAACGGGTTACTAGCCGTTGCGTCTACAACGTACTTGGTCTCCCTTTCTCTTTTCTCCTGAAGACGGATTGCCCGAAAATTTGAGTTTGTAAGTGTGTTTCTTTACTTTGTGTGCTACCTATCTTCAATTTTTTAACTTTATTGTGTCCAGTTTGGATCGTCTTCCCGTTTATCAAGTGAATATATATATATATATATATATATATAATAAAATAATTTTTCAAAACGAAGGAAACACACAGAAAGACACAGACATAACTCACATCGATATTTCGACCATCGTCGTCTCAGGAGGTGCGAAGAGCGAAGAGTCCCGAAGGAAGACAGGGCGGTACTTCCCTGTACTTCAGTACCGCCCTGTCTTCCTGCGGGACTCTTCGCTCTTCGCACCTCCTGATGACGACGATGGTCGAAATATCTATGTGAGTTATGTCTGTGTCTTTCTGTGTGTTTCCTTCGTTTTGAATTTATTTTATTTTAAAAAAGTCCGCTGGACCGTTTCTTTTAATTGGGGTATATATATATATAAACAATAGACCTAATTTAGTTGTAATAATTGTTTTCAATGTATTAATGTTTTAGCCCTGAGGAAGACATAAAGGTATGTCTAAACGTTGGCAAAGAAATTTTTTTAATATCTAGACCAAAAAAGCCCTAAAACAATCTCAAAACCTTTATATATATATTATTTTTTTTTATTCTTTTTTTTTCTTTTTAATTTGGTTTCCATTTCCTTCTCTCCCTTCTCGCCTGGTTGTTGTAGTGGCGGCCGGCTATATGAAATATATATATATATATAAACTAGAATTTTCAAAAGAACACATAGAAAAGAAATCACTGAACTCACTAGTATATTTCGATGTCCTCCTCGTCAGGAATATATTTGAATCGCTCCAAAGGCTGATAACAACTGTATATATATATATATATCAATGATGAAACCACAATAAGAAAATGGGAAAACAAGTTTTCCCATTTTCTTATTGTGGTTTGAACATTGATTGTTATTTCACGTGTTTATGTGAAATCTTTATATATGTATAACAAGTTCAAAAACGAAGAATAGTAACACACAGAGAATGAGACACATATATTAACTCTATTTGTAAATATATATTTATACATATATATATTGAGTCTAGTCGAAGGTTTTGTCCGGTTAACATTGTTGTTCTTTAAATAATGTAAATTTCATTTCTTAGTTAAAAAATTCTTACTTTGCCTATGAAAAAGGTTTTAAATAAACCGAAAACGTTGCAACGAGAGTTTAATTTTTTATCCTGGAAAATTGACCGAACCCCGATTAGAGAACACACCTATTATATCAAACGGTCGATATATTATTGAATCTGTTATATATATATATTTACATATATAAACATTATGATATGGTTGACCGTTTGATATATAAATAAATAATAATATCAATCTAGTGTCTTAAATAAATTAAAAGTTTTGATTTTTCTGTTTAAATCTTTTTTTAGGTAAAGAAAAAAAATAGGAAAATGGAAAAAAAAACTATTACAAATTACATTAAAAAAGTAAAATGAATGTTATGATGTAATGAAATTGACAGATCAGAAATGTACTGGTGATTCAGCGAATTTTTTAAGATGATTTAGCTGTTTGCTTATGCTTTGGCTGAAATATGTTTTAGGTGACAATGAAGGAATGCATTGGTGGGTGTAAATTAGTTGTTGGTTAGCGTTGCAAACAAGCCAAAAGGTAAGGGAATCCGTTTTTGGGAAAATGCAACAAAGCCAATCTTACAAGACTATGACATGGTGAATTAGCGTGAACACAGGGCTTCAAAGCACCCTCTCCTCACACCACCCACCACCCCCGCTCATCCCCTTGAGGCGTTAATTACTTCATTATCCTTTGCCTAAACCCATCCTAATCAATCGATTACGGAAATACCTACTGAACAAAGCTAATCACCTTGTCTTCTACAACACTGTCCTTTTCCCTCTTGTTCTCTTCAGTGTGCTCTGGTTTCTTGACCATTATCTCTTCATCTCACTCGAACACCACTACATCTTGCTTTCATGCGGGCATCATTTACTCTTTGAAATCCTACCCTTCTCTTTACCATAAGTCAAGAAAAATACTCACGTACTAAATATACTAGAAATACTCACGTACTAAATATACTAAAATACTCACGTACTAAATATACTAAAAATACTCACGTACTAAATATACTAAAAATACTCACGTACTAAATATACTAAAAATACTCACGTACTAAATATAGTACTAAATATACTAAAAATACTCACGTACTAAATATAGTACTGAATATACTAAAAATACTCACGTACTAAATATAGTACTAAAAATACTCACGTACTAAATATAGTACTAAAAATACTCACGTACTAAATATAGTACTAAAAATACTCACGTACTAAATATAGTACTAAATATACTAAAAATACTCACGTACTAAATATAGTACTAAAAATACTCACGTACTAAATATAGTACTAAAAATACTCACATACTAAATATAGTACAAAATATACTAAAAATACTCACGTACTAAATATAGTACTAAATATACTAAAAATACTCACGTACTAAATAAACAACTTCAACCTATTGTCACTCACAGGATAAATCTTTCGGTTGTCGAACTATTGAAAACCCGTTCAATTTCGAATTCGCACAAAAAATTCGACATTATTTAGCTTCTGTTGTACAAAATGTTGGTACTCGAAAACGAGCGAAATAAGTCAAGAACATTTTTTTATTTTAGTTGTCATACATAATTTAGTACTCGATGACCCCCAAAATAAGTCTTTTTTTTTTTATTTGTTTTTGTATTACAACTACCCTTAGCGGGGTAACAAGTAATAGTGATACATGCTACATAAAAGTGGAATAAAGAGTATGGAGAAACCACCATCTCACTCGCATTGGTAGTACTCCATATAGATTGTTAGGATCACTTGCAACTAGTCTTGACAGTTAGTATTTCAGAGTAGGTCTCGGGGCCAACATCTTTTTAGCCTTCTAATAGGGTTGCTAGGAATCTGGAGAGATGATAATTTGTGAATGAAAGGATTTATAGTGGTGGGCAAAGATTCATGGAATTTGCGGTATCGGGATTGGATTTCTTGGTGGATGAAGGGAATTTTAAGATCTTTATGTATGGTATCGTTCGAAACATAAAAGGGGGCTTGCACAATTTTGCGAAGGATTTTGGATTTGGCTGCTTGAATTCTTTGGATGTTTGAATGCTTGGTTGATCCCCAGATTTCTAGTCCATAAGTCCAGATCGGTTTAAGTATAGCAGTGTATATTAGTCTTTTGTTTTGTAGTGTCAGATTTGATCTGTTGTCAAGAAGTCTAGATAGCGTCTTGTATCTTCTCTTTAGGTCTTGTCGTTTCAGTCTTGTATGTGGATTCCATGTTACCGTCGAGAACATTTTTTTATTTTAGTTGTCATACATAATTTGGTACTATAAGACCCCCAAAATAAGTCGAGAACATTTTTTTTATTTTAGTTGTCATACATTATTTGGTACTCGAAGACCCCCAAAATAAGTCGAGAACATTTTTTTATTTTAGTTGTCATACATAATTTGGTACTCGAAGACCCCCAAAATAAGTCGTGAAAATACCGCGACCCTTATTCTTTCAAATGGAACTAACTCTAGAATTTTGTATAACTTTATCAGCCATATATTCTAAATATAAGCTGCCCTCTTAATACTTCTTGTATCAAAAAGACGACCTCTAATGAGGTCATGGAGCTTTAACACAAGCTACCTTGGCTTTATATCCACAAGTTCTTTGAACCAGGGGCTAAAAAGATCACTGACCTTACCTGCTGCTGAGCAGGTTGAGTTAAGACCTTTGGTCCGGTGTTCGATCCGAAACTCTTAAAATAAGTGGAAATTTTTTCACACGTTGTTTAAAAAGAAATTCAAAACATATTGAAGTCGTATTTTCATTTTTTTTTTTTTATAAAGTTTATGATTTTATGTGGTTTTATTTTATTTTTACTTTCTCTTTGAGTTATACCTTATGCAAAATGTAGTTCTCAGATTTGTAGAATTATTAGAGAGACACAATATTCTCTTGAAGAATTAACTTTCTAGCGGACTTTTCGTCACACAGTAAAAAATTAAAAAAAAACATATTGAAATATTAAAAAAAATTATTGAAATATGAGTATAAAAACAATACAAGTTGATTGGATCAAGTTGGAGTAGTGTCTTAAAATTTTTAGCCTTTTTGTATTAAAGAATGAAAACGTATCTCCCATTATTTCATATTACCCATAAATTAATGGAAATCTACGTGAGGAGTCTGGTTCTAATATCTGATTGGTTGATGCAGGACCAAATAAGCTTGACTCATTTTATTGCGTGCTGTTTTCAAAGTTGGAGGCTTTCAATCATTCAAAAATCAAACATACATAAAAGTGCAATTAATTACAATTAAGAAATTACAATAGGAATTTTGACTGTAGGTTAGTGAGAAAACTTACAGTATAAATTTAAATAAATACAGTAAATAAAGTAAAGTAGTACAGTAAATACAGTATAAATTTAAATAAATACAGTAAATAAAGTAAAGTAGTACAGTAAATACAGTATAAATTTAAATAAATACAGTAAATAAAGTAAAGTAGTACAGTAAATACAGTATAAATTTAAATAATAAAGTATAAATTTTGAAACAGAAAACCTAAGTATTATATTAGAAATTATTTTACAAAGAAAAATAGTATGTGGATTTTAACAACTGTAGTCTGAATGAACAGGTGACACTGAACTGAAATAGCCAAGCAAGGTAACCAAATATCATCGGACAACCAAAAAGACACTAACACAATTTTTCATCTATCAACAATGTTTAACTTAACACAACCGAATAAATACTATTTAAATTTGAAATGTCACTTCTATAATTAACGGATGACTGGTCCTTTCTAATATATAACATTTCCAGAGTTTTCCTTCTGTGTTCATCCATTTCTTTGGCTATTATTTTTATTTTATTGAAATCAAAATTATGGCCTTCATTAATACTGTGTGCTGCTAATGCAGTGGCATTAATTTTCTATTGAGTCCTAATTCATGAAACTCTATGGCGATGATTTGTTTCTAATTATTGAAAATAGAATTAGATAATGTTTTAAATCTATTTA
>JAPFBL010001130.1:0-12500 GCA_026182355.1 Hermatobates lingyangjiaoensis | reverse complement strand
CAGGCTCTCATCATGTTCATCTCAATGAACCTGAAACCGTCGCTCCTATCATTGCTAACTTTCTTTTAATATATATAATATATATATATATAAATGATCAAACCATTAGAAGAAATGGGAAAAAGAAGTCTTTTTTTCCCCAATTTTTTTATTGTGGTTTGATCATTGATTGTTATTTCACAAGTTTATTGTGAAATTTATTATTATATATATATATATATATATATATATATATATATATATCAGTTAGCTTCAGCTACTCAAAGGGACTACTTCTGCCCGATGACGACGACTGTCGAAATCTCGTTGTAAGTCTTTTGTGTGTGTCTTTATTTGTTTTTCTCTTTCCTGTGTGAACTATATATATATATAATATATAATATAAAATGTGTGTAACACATAGGAAAAATACCCGCATTTGTAATTTTTGAGTTTATGACCCTCAGGAGGAAAAAAATTATAAAACAAAGTTATCGTTTTTTTTTTGTAACTCTGACGAAAATATTAGCGTTCTAATTACGTGAATTCTTTTTCGTGTTATTTTGTTTGTTTTGTTTTTGGGTCGCTTTATATGTTAATTTTTTTTTTTTGCTTCTATGAGTATATGAAGCTATTTTTTCTTGTTGTAGATCACTAAAGACGTTTCTTTAATTAGTCCTGTCGTTCTTTCGAAAGCTCTGAATGACTTGCGTGTTTCGTTTTGTTTGACTATGACAATGTATAAGTAATCCGTTACATATGCATGCATCCCTAGCCCACTCAACTCTCAAACTTAAAACTAAAGTAAAAGTAACATTAATAAATCTATTATATTCCCGATGTTGACAGGTAAACAAAGAAACCTCTTTTAGGGTCCTATTGTTTATGTAACAAGCGTAAACTAGCTCCTTTTGTCTATAGGGCTTGTAATTAGATTGTTACTGGTAAGAAAGCACTATTTTAAATCTTAACATATCGCTTATAATTGTTTTTTTTTTCAACACTTATTGATGAGTCACAGCCAAAAAAAAAAAAAAAAATAGTAGTTATCAATTTTCTATGGTTGTCTTAACTCAATTGAGAAATAATTCACTTTTGATTGTAACAAAAAAAAAAACATTTCAATTGTAGAATAATTAATTAATTTTTTGTTAATTAGTGAAAATAAGGAAGTTGATATGGGATGGAATAACAAGGGTATGTGTGTTTGAGAGAGGTTGATTTTATATTCAGTGGAAGTGGTCTGAATGGATTGGGTTAGTAGGCCTGTTTAGAGAGAGCGGCAAACAGAGACTGTACTTCAAACGGGACCAGCTGTACCCGAGGGGGAGGGGGGGGGAGTCTCTGTGAGCAGTCATCCAAAGGAAATATAGGGAAAAGCTCGCTTCAGCAAACAGACAACGTTATAGCTTTGGTTTTGTTTTTCAACCAAGCTTAAAATGATTTTCGTTTTAATATAGATAATGATAATACATTATATGAACGAATTCTGGAAACTCTTCTCTTGTTTTGATATAAACGATCACAAAAATATAACAATCACTGCACGATTGTCTAGATTTGTTTTAAGTGACACTTTTTATTATTTTTTTTTTTTTTTTTTTTAAGGAAATATCAATGAATTCATGCATATTTGTCTGTCCAATATCCACAATTCTAGCATTCATGCTTTTTTTTTAAAAAAAAAAAAACAATAATTGACCTGTTTTGTTTCATTATCAAGCACTACTAAACCTTTTCGGCAAAAAAAGTAGATAGTAAAACAATCATGTTGTAGCCCTGAAGATGACATAAATATATGTCGAAAAGTTGGCAAAAGGACTAGTTAAAAATCATTGGACCTCAACCCTCAAAAAAAAATTACAATATATATATATATATATACATATATATATACACTTTTTCGTTGGAAATACGATTCAAAACGGACAAATATAGTTCAATATAGACAAAGAAACATAGAGAAATCAAAAGAACACACTTACAGTCTCTAATTTTCGGTTTGAACCGTCTTCAGGAGAGATAAGAGAGGGAAACCAAGCGCACTGGTTCAGAGACAGTTGGAGACCCAACGTTGGAGACGGTATCCAACCGTCTCTGAACCAGTGCGCTTGGTTTCCCTCTCTTATCTCTCCTGAAGACGGTTCAAACCGAAAATTAGAGACTGTAAGTGTGTTCTTTTGATTTCTCTATATTTCTTTGTTTATATTGTACTATATATATATATATATATGTATATGAGTAGTAGTTTGCTTCTCAACGCGAGTACTTCGCACTTCTTCCCGATGACGACGGATGTCGAAATATCGAAGTGAGTTCTGTAGTGTCTTTCTGTGTTCTTTTCTATGTGTTAAAGTGTGTATATATATATACACATCATGATTTGTTTTCTTGACCCAATATTTATATGATGTAATTTTTTTTTTGAGGGTTGAGGTCCAATGATTTTAAACTAGTCCTTTTGCTGACGTTTCGACATATATTTATGTCATCTTCAGGGCTACAAAATGATAGTAAAACAATCATGTTGTAGCCCTGAAGATGACATAAATATATGTCGAAACGTCGGCAAAAGGACTAGTTAAAAATCATTGGACCTCAACCCTCAAAAAAAATTACAACATATATATATATATATATATATATATATATATATATATAGAAATGGTAATCAACAATAACTCTTGATATAATATATGAATTAAACAACCACTATAATATCTAAACAAGCACAACATGTATCTAATATATATTTGTTTATTGTGGTTGTTTAATTAATAGATATATATGCTATATTTAATCATATATCGTAATACGAAGTGTATTGTTTTTCCTTTCCTTTTGCTTTTTTGCGTTTTTTTTTTAATTGTGCGTTTTTATCGATGCCGTTAGATTAGTATGAATATCTTTAGTAGGTAGAAGGGGAGCATCAGGTAGTTAGTGGGTTTATAGTGGTTTTCAGGTTTGATGGATGCAGTGGAAGTAGAAACAGGTACAGGTTACTCGGAGTAGTTAATATCGCAATATTTCAAACCTTGTTTCATTTCGTGCCCTCTAAGGAAAGCTAACTAAGTGAGAGTCTGCAGTGATTGATTGAACGGTAGCCTCTTGGCGAGCTACAGCCTTGAGTGTCTGTCTGTCTGTGAAATATTTCCAATTTGGTTCTATAGCTAATGGAAACTTGAGAGATTTGACTTATGGATTGTTTAGAAATTGAAAAATGAACTCATATAGGCTGTTCAATTGCACAAAAAAAAAAAAAAATTGAATGAAATATATTTAATGGACTGTGTAATGTAGCGAGGAATATTTCGAAATGGGAAGACATTAATATAAAGGTGTTTTAAGATTGACTCAAGTGCTGTCTTTATTTAGCTTGGGACTTATAAACAAAGGTAACCATAGCTAATGTAACCATAACCAAACAAAGGTAACCATAGCTAATGTAACCATAACCAAACAAAGGTAACCATAGGTAATGTAACCATAACCAAACAAAGGTAACCATAGCTAATGTAACCATAACCAAACAAAAGTAACCATAGCTAATGTAACCATAACCAAACATAGGTAACCATAGCTAATGTAACCATAACCAAACAAAGGTAACCATAGCTAATGTAACCATAACCAAACAAAGGTAACCATAGCTAATGTGATTATCAAGCTGTCAAGTGAAAGTGTGTCTGTGAGTTTTTTTTTCTCAATATGTTCCACTTTATTGTATTACTTGTAAGTTATACATTCTTGTAAATACATACTTTAACAATAATATGACTTAGAATAGGGTTCTTCTCATCCTCGCTTGGTCCATGCACTCCTATTTGTCACAAGTCATTCACCCCCCGCCCCTCCTCTTCAGCACTCCAAGGTAGTCTACTACAAAAGAACCTTCTCCATAGTATTGCTAAGAATTATATATCATGAAAAATATTTCTTTTTATTAGTATATATATATATATAAACTTTGACAAATAGGAAAGAACTCAAAAAGTCACTATAGAACTCAATTCGATCGAAACTCCAACTGGAGCAGTTGGGTTTTTGACTCTGACGAAGACCGCTTGTTACGGTTGAAAGATCTTAGTCTTGTTTTCCCATTTCTTATTGTGGTTTGATCATTCATATATATATATATATATATATTATATATATATATATAATATATATATATATATAGTCTTGTTAAATTGTGCGCCTATTTTTAATTTCACAACTTTTCTACTGAATCTCTCGATTTTTCTAGTAGAATCTCTTCAGTAGAGATTCTAATACACTTTCTCCATTTTTGTGGTACAAGATAGATTAGTTGACCAAAGTTTTTATTTACATAGCCCGACATGTTTCGGTCCTCACTGACCATTATCAAGGATTATAGTTGTACAAAATCTTAAATAAACTATACATAACTAAACATAACTTAAAAACATTTATAATTAAATTAACACTACATATTACATATTACAATTAAGGCGTTGAATGTAATATGTAGTGTTAATTTAATTATAAATGTTTTTAAGTTATGTTTAGTTATGTATAGTTTATTTAAGATTTTGTACAACTATAATCCTTGATAATGGTCAGTGAGGACCGAAACATGTCGGACTATGTAAATAAAAACTTTGGTCAACTAATCTATCTTGTACCACAAAAATGGAGAAAGTGTATTAGAGAAATCGAGAGATTCAGTAGAAAAGTTGTGAGATTAAAAGTAGGCATACAATTTAACAAGACATGCATAAACGAAGGTCTGCTCCCGAAATATACGATATATATATATATATATATAGAGAGAGAGGAGAGAGAGAGAGAGAGAGAATAGCGTTTTGGAGGGAAAAAGAATGACATAAGAACGGAGAAAGAGGTAGAGAAAGAGAAAACAGTGGTAAAAAGTAAAGAAAAGAAATAAAGAAATATCAAGCTAATTTATAATGAGAAAAGTTATTCTAGACTCTTGAAAATATAGGAATCATGGTACAATGTTCATTATGTAGTAATACAAAGGGCCAATGTTTGGCCTATATGTGTTCTCTGGTTGGACTTTCTATTTCACGTTGACTTTATGCATTTAGTTCCTATTACAAATGTCATTGAATACTTCAAAGGGTTTAATGTTAACTTGAAAGGAAATGCTTTCAAGAACACCTACTGTCACTTGTCACATTTGTTTTTCCTTAATTACATTTAAATCAATGCAAATCAAAAAGAGTGACTCATCAAAACACTAATTTATTTTTACAATTATAATAATCAATTAAAATGACTCATATGAAGATAATTATGTTTTGAAAATGAAATAGCAAGTCAAATCATTAAACATAAATGTACTGTAAGAAATTAAAAGTCATATAAAATAATTATTTGTAATATTAGCTTTTAATTTATTGTGTTTTTTTATTATCTCAAAACGGTGACTGAAACGAATTAAATGTCACAACTGTACTTCAGTCATTATCGGCAGTTAATTTAGATGACGTTGATAATTTCTTTAATTATATATAATGACTTTTGTATTGAAAGCTTAGTCATTATAGTTGTGTATAACTAAATGAATGTATCATTTATTATTCTCTATATTCACTTATTGTCAGTTTGGGGCCAGGGTAGCCCAGTGGCTTGCGTGTTCGCCTCTCAGTATCCACTCTAACTCTCGATATATTCACCGTCGAAGTGAAATTAACCTGAGTACGTCTTCATAGGAGAGTACATTAAGCAGTCAGTCCGTGGAATGTACGATGTCAGGTACACGTTAAAGATTTCAAAGATCATAGCCTTGTTGGATATACCGGTCTTAGTTAGATGACCAATGTGAAGCAACTTTGGGAATGATTATTAATTGGATGGGTGACAAGTTTAGCTGAAGGTTGTAATATCAGAAGTAAGTATGCCCTAGGTCATAGCCTTGTTGGATACTCCGGTTTGCATTAGATAACCAAAGTTAAGCAACTTCGGCAGTGATTATTATTTGGGTGGGTGACAAGTTTAGCTGCAGGTGGTAATTTCAAAAGTTAGTAGAGCAAAAGCTATAGCCTTGCTGGATACTCAGGTTTACATTATATCACTAAAGTGAAGCAACTTCGGGGGTGATTATTACTTGGATGGGTGACAAGTTTAGCTGTAGGTGGTAATAAAGACTGGAACTGGCCTTGTCCCACATTCCTCTTCCTTGTTATGAACCATGATACGCTGTAATTGGTAATTGGTAACTTGTGAGATGTTGATCGTGGCTGCCCTCCTCTGTGAGGTCCACCTCGGGCATGCTGTGGACTGCCAGGGGAAATAACTGTCATGTTAGTTCGTTGGTATTCCGGAGTCTAGCTAAAGGGCACCACGTTAAAAACATCGCTCCGCTCTGCCTTATTCTATAAATGTAGTCGAGAAGGTTTAGATGCATGGTAATGATTCAAAACAGGTGATATTGAAAGTAAGTAGGTCGGCGATCGCACCCATAATAAATACATACGTTCCCGTTAGATCACCAAAGTGAAGTAACTTCGGGAATGATTGTTACTTGGATGGGTGACACCAAGTTCCTACTCGAAAGGCGTTCAGCTTTTTTAAATTTGGCCGTTGGAATTGTTCAAAAAAAAAGATGCACCTCTTCAAATGTTTCATCTCTAATTAGATACCACGTAATTTACAACTCTTAAGGCAGCTTTGTGTCGTCTAGACAATGAATGTATTGAAAACTCATTGATAATAGTTTTATTTTGAATGGTAATTACTTGGATTGTAAGGAGTTGAGAAGTAGTGTTTGAAGAGAAAGAACGAGAGGTGTTAGTGAATGAACTAATTAACAGCCTAGTTTGTAAGGTGTGAAAGCTGGTGGGAGGGGATGTGTGCTTTGGGGGTGGGGGGGAGGGGGGTGCACAAGTGTGGCTTGTGACTCAGCAGGAAGTGTAACCTGAGGACAGGCCTGCGAGGTGAATTGAGTAAGAGAAGTTAACCGGGTGAGATAGAGAGAGTGAGAGGTCCCTGTGCGGGAGAGAGAGAAAGAGACAGAGAGAGAGAGTGTGAGAGGTCCCTGCGTGGGGGAGAGAGAGATTGTGAGAGATAGAGAAAGAGGTAGAGGGTTGAGGTCCCTGTGTGGGAGAGAGAGAGGGTGAGAGAGAGAGGGAGAGGGTGAGATGTCCTTGTGCGAGAGAGAGGGTGAGAGAGAGAGAGAGAGAAAGAGAGAGAAGGTGAGAGGTCTTGTGGGCAGAGAGAGAGAAAGGGAGAGAGGGTGAGAGGTCCTGTGGGTAGTGAGAGAGAAAGAGAGAGAGGGTGAGAGAGAGAGAGAGATTGTGAGAGGTCCCTGTGTCGGAGAGACAGAGGGGTTGAGAGTGAGCGAGTGTGAGAGGTCCCTGTGTGGGAGAGAGAGAGAGAGAGAGGGTGAGATGTCCCTGTGCGTGAGAGATAGGGGGGAGAGAGAGCGAGGGTGAGAGGTCCCTGTTTGGGAGAGCGAGAGAGGATGAGAGCGAGTGTGAGAGAGAGTGAGAGGGTGAGATTTCTCTGTGCGGGAAAGAGAGAGAAAGAATGATAGGGTGAGAGGTCCCTGTGCAACTGTTATGTCACACAATAACAGTAACCTTACTCAAATGTGTTTCAGCTTATTGCCTAATTGAATTCCATCAAATCTACTTAAATATGCATTAAATCCAGTGCTAATGGTTAGGTTAGGTTGCAGTGGCAGTCCCACACAACAGGTCTGAACATTGGCCCTTTGTGATACCACACAAAGAAGACTGATTGTACATTGGGGTTCCTAAATTTGGCCTTACTTACGTGTATTTACAGTAGGGAATCTTTAACAGGATCGGGGCTGATAGCTTAGCGTGATTTAAAATTTATTCATTTCCCGTGTGAATAATTCGAGTTCCAGAATGGGTAATATACTCAAGATCTACCAGGGCAGAGGCGAGTACGCAAGCCACTTGGCTACTCTACACCCCCCTTTTTGACTGTATGTTACTATGAAGTTTGTTGCAGTAATCATAATCAAATATTCATTAAGTCAAAAGTAGGATGGTTCTTTGTTAGTACAAGGGTTAAAGAACAAGAGAGTAATGTCTAACGGGTGAAAGTGAAAGGAAGTTTGCCTTGATGAGCAATGGGCTTAGTTAGCGCCAGTTTGTCGAGTTTTTCGTTAAAAGTCATTTTGTTAACATGTGTCAGGTGCATCGATGGAAACCATCCGACACTTCTTAAGGGTGTAAAAAAAAAAATTAATGGCCCAAACAAAATCCAAGTTGCATCCGACCCCATTATTAGTTGGTAAGGTTGGAATGAGAAGGGGGTTTTTTTTTTGTTTGTTAGGGGATGAAGGTAAACAAGAAGGTTGCACCCTTCTAAAGGGGAAGGTATGGCAGAAGCAGACTCTGTTATAATGAAAACTGTGGCCCACCACGACTCCCCTCTGCATCGTGCTGCCAGCTACTGGGAAGTTTAATAATTACAAAATGAAGACGGGGAAGAGTATGGAGGGGTTGGTAAATCACTCAAGCAAGCAGTGAGTATAATCGCCTATGTTTTGAGCTAAACCCAAGAAGAAGCACAAACCAAAATCTTCAATCTGCTTCATCACCACATCCCCTCGAGTCTCTTTAAAAGCCTTCAAGATCTACCACTGATTAAGTTTTAATGATCCATGACAAAGCAAAAAAAAAACAACATTCAGAAATAAGATTACTTGTAATCTATTCAATTGAACAAGCACTGGGAAAATATATATTTTTTTTTTGAAGTTTCTTAACAAGAACACTGTTTTTCAAACAAGAGACCAGAGTAGCCTAATGGCTTGCGTGTTCCTGAATTGGTTCGATAAATTTTTATAACAAATATAGTTTGTATATTTTTTTGTTTCTTTTAATGATGTGATGATGAAGTAGATCTAAGTTGGAGGCATTTTTCTATGGCTAGTCATTACCTGAGGACCTGGGTTCGATACTACCTGGTCCTTGATTTATAAACGCGGGAAGTGAATAAATCTGAGCACGTCGTCCCTTGGAGAAAGACGTTAAACCGTCAGTCCAAGCCTGTACGATGTCAGGTACTCGTTAAAGATCCCTACTCTAAATATACTTAAATGAGGCAAAATTTAGGATTATTAATCCAGAGTCAACCCTGTAATGTAACTCCTTACATTACATATACTTATATTAGTATATGTATATCGAAGTCTAAACCACAAAGATTGAGACCTTTCAAATCATAATAAGCGTTCTTCGTCAAATGGGATTAGACTCTGACGAAAACCACTTTTACGACTGAATGATCTTATTTGTTATTGTGATTTGAACATTGATAGTATATGTATATCGAAGTCTAAACCACAAAGATTGAGACCTTTCAAATCATAACAAGCGTTCTTCGTCAAATGGGATTAGACTCTGACGAAAACCACTTTTACGACTGAATGATCTTATTTGTTATTGTGATTTGATCATTGATAGTATATGTATATCAAAGTCTACAGATAACTACCGTCTTTTTCCGAAAATACTGTCCTACTTTATTTTTTAGGTCAAAATCCGTGCTAGGGTTTATTCTCGGGGGAGGGCTTCAATTACATTAAGTAGATCTACATATTTTTTGCTTAATATTTATTTTTATACAGAAATTTAAATTTATTCGATTACAGTCATATCATATTCTGGAACATCGTCATAAATTATCAAAATTTTGAATTCCGTTCTGATTTCCCTCCAAACCTATTTCCTGTAGAATCATTGGTCTGAATCTCACATGTCTTGCAGTATAGCTGTCGTTAAATTAATACTTCTTGTGTAAGTAGCATCATTGAAACGAACTTTAGAGGTAAACAAGGAATTTCTTGGAATACTTTTTTCCAAAGAATTTTCTGAAATATTACGACAGCTAGACATACCTACTACCATACATACAACAGCAATATTTTTCACATTATCTTAACTAGGGCCTGTTTTCAGGGGAGGGCCTATAGTCCAAAAGGTCCCTAAAATCACTCTAGGACTTATTTTCGGGATATGTCTTATTTTCAGAAAAAGACAGTAGATGTGAGTCATCATCAGATAACTGATCGTTTTGTTTTGTTTCAGGTTCGTCTTGACTGTTACATACCTCTGCCACTACGTAAGTTGAATTTAATCTTGTTATTACTGCTCAATTCAAAGAATCTTATTAACACAAATTTCAAATAATTAAAACATTAATAACCCCAAACACATATATGTGGTCATATTTCAGTAAACAACATAATCAACAAGTGCCAGTCTTTCAACGCAGAATTAATTTTAAACCTTAATCAAACATTATTTTCTTATTATAACAACATAACAACAATAACTATTACTTAAATCAAAACAAAACTTATAAATACGGTTATATTTGTCAAACAATATTGATAGATTACAAAACTTATTTTATCGTATTATTTAAAGCCAACCTCTGACCAAGTTTGAAAAATTTTAGCTTTAATTTTTAGTTATTGTTATATATATATAAGAAATATCTTTTATGATGGCTCATTCACGGTTGAAAATTGAATATAACATCAATTACGCAAATATTAATAACTTTATGTGTGATTATTGTTCAAATGACGTCTCCTATAAAATATAAATAATATATATATATTATATATATATATATATATATATATATATATATATATATATATGTTCTCTAATCGGGGTTCGGTCAATTTTCCAGGATAAAAAATATTGGTCCAGATTTTTTATCCTGGAAAATTGACCGAACCCCGATTAGAGAACACACCTATTCTATCAAACGGTCGATATATTATTGAATCTGTTATATATATATATTTAAATGATCAAATCATAATATGAAAGAGAAAACAAGACTAAGATCTTTCAACCGTAACAAGCGGTCTTCGTCAGAGTTTGGATTTTTAACTCTGACGAAGACCTCTTGTTACGGTTGAATAATCTTAGTCTTGTTTTCCCTTTCATATTGTGGATGCAACATTCATTGTTATTTCACGTGTTTATGTGAAATCTTTATATATATATTATATTGTTAAATAGCAGAGCAGATTCTGCATTCACGATTTTTGTCAGGAATTGTTCTTATCTTTTAATCACTTTTCTATGCTGCAAAGGCAATGAAGATAATAAATTTTCCAGGGACATACTGGAGGCAATAACACAGTCCAATAACTGATAACATATATTAATGACTAGCCATAGCTAAATTATAGAAGAAAACACAAGCTTTCGACCTCGTAGGTCATCTTCAGGTAGAAGAAAGTAAAAGCCTACTGAAGATTATTCATCGGTATGTATGTTTCACATCTGTAATATTGTATATATATATATATATATATATATATATATATATATATATATATATATTCTATATCGTTCTTGACCTCTTCATTCAAAATAGTATTTATTTTTTTTAATTCAATGTGTGGTATCATGGAGGGCCAATCTTTGGCCTATTATAACATTATAACTCCAGTGTAGTAGATTATGCAATGTGTGGTATCATGGAGGGTCAATCTTTGGCCTATTATAACTCCAGTATAGTAGAGTATGCAATGTGTGGTATCATGGAGGGTCAATCCTATTATAACTCCAGTATAGTAGAGTATGCAATGTGTGGTATCATGGAGGGTCAATGTTTGGCCTATTATAACTCCAGTGTTGTAGAGTATGCAATTTGTGGTATCATGGAGGGCCAGTCTTTGGCCTATTATAACTATTGTAATCTACAGCAGCCTATGCGGTAATAGAAATAAACAGGGGATTCCGTTTTCCTTTATAAAAGCATTTTGTTTTACGTTTGTCTTGAGGAAGTCAAAGCCAGCCGGCTTCATGTCGTTGTAAAGGTGTTTTTTTTTTTTTTTTAGGACAAGACTTAAAGAGCTGAGAACAACACAGTAAAGCGGACTACATTAGTCGTAAGGGATTTGTTTAAGGTAAAAAGGGAATGGGGGTGGGTGGGGGTGGGGGTGAGAGGGTGGCACAAAAGGACAAGGGCCTAAGTGGCAGTGAAAGGACTGGCACAATAGCCTTTACCTCTCTGCTGCCTTTATTTTTATAGTAACTCGTGGGGGAGGGCCTTCCCCATTACTTGTGGGAACTGACCAACTGTTCACATTCGTATTAAGCCCCTGCCTCCAACGCCTGCCTGTAAATCCCTTCCTCCTCCTATCCACATCTATATATATATATATATAGTTCTCCATCTATATATATATATATATATATATATATATAAAGATTTCACATAAATACGTGAAATAACAATCAATGATCAAACCACAATAAGAAAATGGGAAAGCAAGACTAAGAGATTTCAACCGTAACAAGTGGTCTTCGTCAGAGTCAAAAACCCAACTGAGTGGCAGTGAACCCAACTCAATGAAAAACCCAACTCAGTTGGGTTTTTGACTCTGACGAAGACCGCTTGTTACGGTTGAAATCTCTTAGTCTTGCTTTCCCATTAACTTATTGTGGTTTGATCATTGACTATATATATATATAGTTCTCCATCTATATATATATGGGTCTCCAACCGTCTCTGATTCAGTGCGC
>JAPFBL010001129.1:0-33166 GCA_026182355.1 Hermatobates lingyangjiaoensis | reverse complement strand
TTGGAAAATTGACCGCCCCGATTGAGAAAATATATATATATATATATATATATAAATAATTATATATATATATAATATATATATATATAATATAAATATCAAGAAGAAGGGGTTCTTGAGGATTTTGGCCTATAGAAAATTAAACTCCTGTTTATACGCCGACGTTTTGCCAAAAATTCTTTGTCATTTTCAAGGCTTGTTTTTAAGGAAAAACACTATTTAATAATCCATGCCTATAATACTAGTAGATAAAGGCATGAACTGTTAAATAGTGTTTTTACTCAAAAACAAGCCTTGAAAATGCCAAACAATTTTTGATGAAACGTCGGCATATAAACAAATTATAATTTTCTTTAGATAAAAATCCTCAAGAACCCCTTTGATATACAAAATAATAACATACCGTTTGATAGAATAAATGTGTTATCTAATCAGAATTCAGTCAATTTTCTAGGTTCAAAAATCAAACTCTCGTTGCTGACGTTTTGTTTAAAACCTTTATTTATTATTACAGTCTCTAGAGACTCTAAAGACTCTAATATTTTTTTTAATTACCCTGAAGATGATTGGAAGCCAGTCGAAAGATGTTGGTTAACACTTAATTAACATTCTCCAACGTTTGGATGAAGGAAAGAAGAAGGTATTCAGAAACCTTGAAAAACTGATGAAGAAATCGACAGCAGTGAAATACGGTCACTTGTTCAACGAAATATATATATATATATATTGTTGAATAACGCCACATATTTGGCTTGTATCTGTTTCTTACACAATTTCTCCAGTTTCCGGAATTCCTTCTTCGTCTCTTCATTAAAACTATAAAGTCTATCACCGATATTACTAGTCGACATGTTTCGAATGTATAACATTCATCATCAGGACAATAATGAGAATAATAGTAGGATTGTTAGTTTATATATGGTATATAGAGGTGGATTACTATTGGAATGTTCATAGGACATCGCCCTTTATCACGGGGCATTATGGGGGATTAAGGTAGGGTGGTTGGACTCACCTACTACCTGGCTAATCTTGTTTGGCCTGTTCGAAAATAGTTTTAAAATTGGACAAGAATTATTAAGTTGGATATTTATGGCTGGCTGCTTTTCTTGAATTATTAATGCTTCTAATATTTTTAATTTAACATGGTTTCTTTCTTTAGCGATAATTTTCGTGGAATGGACTATCATTTCTCTTGTGAGTTTTAATGAAGAGACGAGGAAGGAATTCCGGAAACTGGAGAAATTGTGTAAGAAGCAGATACAAGCCAAATATGGGGCGTTATTCCAACAATACATCTTTAAATGAAGGACTGCTCCAACTTTTACAAATATATATATATATAGGAAACAGTCCTTCGTTAATACATGTGAGATTGAATTTACTCAATTTTTTTGTTTAATTAATTTCTTGGATAACTTTTCCAAATCCTTTAAGAGTCTTTTAAATTCATGAAGAACTACGTACATCAACTCACCATACGTTTTGTTTTCAATGATTATATTTCTTCCGACGTTTCGGTTGTCTTCGATCATCTTCAGGGAGTAAAACGTATACACAATATCTTAAAACCTATTGAACATTTTTTTAAACACTTAAATATAACACTCAAAGTTCATAATAAACTTCTAAATCGAATGTAAACATTTAAACTGGCCGGTTGGCATTTCCATTTATGGAAATTTATTTCATGGTCGACCGAAGTCCACCGAAACGTCGGAAGAAATATAATCATTGAAAACAAAACGTATGGTGAGTTGATGTACCTAGTTCTTCATGAATTTAAAGGACTCTTAAAGGATTTGGAAAAGTTATCCAAGAAATTAGTTAAGAAAACAATAGGCCGTAAATTCAATCTCTCACAAACACACACACACACATATATATATTATATATAACACCATATACACAAATATCATTAAAGTCCAAAGTGGCTTCAGTGTTTACGATCATTTTGAGAACGTGTTCCTTTCTCCTAAACACTTTACGGTGTGGCAAAGGCAACCGAAAGTGTAACTCTCCCAAGGACATAATTATAAAAACTTTTAACGAAATTAAAGTTGGCAAGATATTTAATGATATAAATATATATTTATATTAATTTCACATAAACACGTGAAATAGCAATCAATGATCAAACCACAATATGAAATGGGAAAACAAGACTAAGATCTTTCAACCGTAACAACCAGTCTTCTTCAGAGTCAAAAACCAAACTATATACATATATATATATACAGATAAAAGTATCGACCGTGAAATAGGAACAAAACTAAAGTTTATCGGGACTCGGTCAGTTCTTCAGGTTCAAATTAAACTCTCATTGCCAATGTTTTGGTCTTTATTTAAAACCTTTTTTTTATAGGCAAAAGTATCAATTTTGAAACAGAAAAACTAAGTATATTACATTACAAATTATTTTACAAAGAAAAATAGTCAGTGGATTTTAACAACAACTGTAGTCTGAAATATATATATATATATTATATATATATATATAATAAATATATATGTTTTGTGTTGTGTGTGGTGTGAGAGAGAGAGGAGATCTGTCTGTGGTGTGTGTGTGTGTGTGTGTGAGTGTGTGAGTGAGTGAGTGTGTGTGTGTGTGTGTGTGTGTGAGTGTGCATGTAAGATTAAATTTTCTGCCTACTTTTCGAGTCTTATAAATATACATATATAAATATATATTTCTTTTTGAAAATTTTTTTTTTTCATAAATTAAGTCTTCCGTTTCACTATAAGCACATTGTTATAACACTTATCTATGTAACATAGATTTATTTATTTTATATACAAAAGTTCAGGTAATACTTACAGTTGGGTAAGTGGTTAGCCGTCTAGAAGCATTTTGTTTTCTATTTAATAACTGTTCAAAATTCACTTCGTAATAAATGCCACTTTTATTTTAAAAAAAAAAATAAAAAGAACAAAATTTGTTGGTTCGATGTTTTTTTTTATAAAATTATTATATTTTTAATACCGTAAACTCTTGGTTTTATTTCTTTTTAACTGGACGGATAATCATTTGTTCCACAATGTTACCATTTTTTTTGTTTATTTCACTTTACGAAAAATTTTTTTTATATCTACTTCTTCTTTAAAAGTTTTATATATATATTATATAAAAAAAAATTCCCGAAATATATAAAAATATAATTTAAATAAAATACTTTTAAAGCGTTTGGTTTTATTTTGTTTTTCTTTTTTGTTTTTGCTACAAAAAAAAAAGGTAAAAAAAAAAGAAAAATATATTTTGTTTTAAAATCGTACAGAAGCGAGGACTTAGTATGTACGTTACTAAGTCCGTGTTTAGACTGTGGGTAAGTTGTGTCAGAGTGACCTGCTATCGAAGCGACCCCAACGCTGGCCGCCTGAACTAAAACTCACATACGCGCCACCCATTTCACACACACGCGCATCAACCCCTCCCATTTATTGCTGTCAGCTTCTTTTTTTTTTTGTTTTTGTTTTCTTTTTTGTTTTTTTTTTCATTTATTCCCTTCTTAATTTAACATACCTTTTGTTGAGAGGTCTTCTTTTTTTATCTCTAAATAACTAAAAAGTATTTGATTTTAATTTAAATCGTAAAATAGAATACGCGTATTTCATTTTTCCCTATTATTTTTTTTTTTAAAGTGTTCTTAGATTTACAGAATTATATGCTTTTTAGTTCATCTTTTTATCTTTAAAGCGTTTAATAATAATAAAAAAAACTTTTGAAGTGGCCTACACTCAACTTTACTATAAGTAAACATAATATCATATTCTAACGTAGTGCAATCAGTTATTATGTGGTATTTACTCATTGTAGGGTAAAAAGCTAATGAAATGGTCACCACATATAAAAATTTAATTATTAATTGCAGCTATATTTGCAAAATCAAAGTAGTTATTTGAAAACACCTACAAGTATCTTTATATTTCAATCAATTTTTGATTAGATTAGATTCATCGTGATTAGCAAATCATTTCATTCTGCATATATGCATATAGAAACCAGTTAGATATTAAACCAACAATAATTATTGTATGGTAAACAGATGAGATGGTGGTCTCCACATATAAAAATTTAATCGTATAAACAACGCGTTTCGAACACGTAATGTTCTTCTTCAGGCATTAACTAAAAAAAATGCAATATCATCATAGAGTTATCTATAGTACAAAGTAAATATAGTACAAAATAAAAATAAAATAAAATAAAGAAGAGAGTACGAACCTAAGGGTGAGTGTCTGTGGTACAACTGACTGTCACCACTTCCATCCTATTCCCAGTCAGTTGTACCACAGCACTCACCCTTACGTATGTAGTCTCTTCCTTATTTTATTTTATTAAAATAAAATTTATTTTATTTAATTTTATAAAATAAACAAATATAAATTAAATTAAAATTATAAATTAAAATATAAAAATAAAAATTATAAAATTTTATAAAATTTTTTTTTTATTTTGTTTTATTAAAATAGTTCGAACCTAAGGGTAAGTTGTCTGTGGTACCCACTTCCATCCTATTCCCAGTCAGTTGTACCACAGAAACTCACCCATTACGTATGTGATCTCTTCCTTATTTTATTTTGTACTACATTTATTTTGTACTATAGAAGAAGTGAGTTCACATGCCTGAAGAAGAACACTACGTGTTCGAAACGCATTGTTTATACGTTTAAATTTTTATATGTGGATGCCATTTCATTAGCTTTTTACCTTGTAATAATATCATATTTCTTGACAACTTGAAAAGTTAGCTTAAAAATAGAATCCATTTTCTTGGAAATATCGTTGTACCTTTCCACCATTTTACAAATTGAATCATAATAAAAATTTTTCCATTTTATTAAAAAAATGATGTTCTAAAAGTTTAAATGATGTTGGTTTAAAAGTCTGATAATATTTTCATTTATTGCTTTTGTTGCAGAGAGATAGAGATAGAGAGGGAGAGAGAGAGGGAGGAAAAAGAGAGAGAGAGAGAGGGAGAGAGAGAGGGATAGAGAGGGAGAGAGAGGGAGAGAGAGAGGGAGAGAGAGGGAGAGAGAGGGAGAGAGAGGGGGTGAGAGGGGGAGAGAGAGGGAGCGAGAGGGGGGAGAGGGGAGTGAGAGGGAGGGAGAGAGAGGGAGAGAGGGGGGAGAGAGAGGGAGTGAGAGGGGGAGAGAGGGAGAGAGAGAGGGAGAGAGGAGAGAGAGAGAGAGGGAGAGAGAGAGGGAGAGAGAGATGAGAGAAATGTTGTTTAAAAACACATTTTGGAGAAAAAAGTGACTTTCCCATCATGAATAACTGCTCTCAAACAATAAGGCTTATATCTATACTATGAGGCCCATTTTTGTGTAAAACATCAATTTGATCCATGAAAGATTCTGAACCGTAGCATGGCCATAAACTTTGGACACATACACTCTCTCTCTCTCTCTCTCTCTCTCCCTCTCTCCCTCTCTTCTCCCTCTCCCCCCTCTCTCTCTCCCTCTCCCCCTTTCTCTCTTTCTCTCCTCCTCCCTCTCCCTCTCTTCTCCCTCTCCTCCCTCTCTCCTCTCTCTCTCTCTCCCTCTCTTCTCCCTCTCTTCTCCCTCTCTCTCTCTCCCTCCCTCTCCCTCTCTTCTCCCTCTCTTCTCCCTCTCTTCTCCCTCTCTCCCCCCTCTCTCTCTCTTCCTCTCTATCTCTCTCTTCTCCCTCTCTTCTCCCTCTCTTCTCCCTCTCCTCTCCCTCTCTTCTCCCTCTCTTCTCCCTCTCTCTCTCTCTTCTCCCTCTCTTCTCCCTCTCTTCTTCCTCTCTTCTCCCTCTCTCTCTCTCTCTCTCTCTCTCTCTCTTCCTCTCTATCTCTCTCTCCCTCTCTTCTCCCTCTCTCTCTCTCTTCTCCCTCTCTTCTCCCTCCCTCTCTCTCTCTCTCCCTCCCTCTCCGTCTCTTCTCCCTCTCCTCTCTCCCTCTCTCTATCTCTCTCTCTCTTCCTCTCTATCTCTCTCTCCCTCTCTTCTCCCTCTCCCTCTCTCTCCCTCTCCCTCTCCCTCCCTCCCTCTCTCTCTCTCTCTTCTCCCTCTCCTCTCTCCCTCTCTCTCTCTCTTTCCCTCTCTATCTCTATCTCTCTCTCTCACTCACTCACTCAGGCAATCACTCACTCACACCCAACAACACCCACCCATCCAAACAGCAACACCCACCTACCCACCCAAACAACAACACCCAACCACCCTCTACCCACCCACCCACCCACCCACCTACCCACCCAAACAACAACAAAAACACACACACACAAACACACACACACACAAATCATCGAAAAAATAACTTCATAAAACGACTTTTGGGACCTCAAAACAAATAATTCCGTTAAAATCTCGATATCAAATTTTTTCACGATCACTATACTTTAATTATAGTAAAGTAAAAAAAAAACGGTCATTTTGGGTATAGAACGGATTATTTATGTTTATTTTAATTTCAATGCTCGTAATACGAGCAAATCGCAATATGAGCTCAGTTTGGACGGAATTAAACTCGTACTGAAGAGTTCTACTGTATTTTGAAACAATACGTTTGCTATCATACATCGTAACAAATCATTAAAAAGGTAAGGATAGAACAGTACATCAATTTAGCACCCCTTCAAACCAAATAACAGGCCTGTGTTTAACTCCATAAAAAATCGAGAAATTCGAATTAAGAACAAAAAAAAATAAAAGAAAATTCATACATTTTATAAGCTAAATTTTATTAAAAATTAAAATTCTACAAAAAAAATATAGTACAAATCAACAATTTAAATATATTTATATAAACAACAAATTAATTTAACAACGTAAAAATACAAACAAATAAAGAAAAAAATATATATTAATAATAAGATTTTATTCCCAGAATGCTTTTTTTTAAACTAAAAATAATTTCTAGAAAAATCGCAAAGAAATATTTCTTATAACAATATAGAGGAAAATATCGATTGAAAGGGAACATGCTTGGAAAGGTTTAAAAGAAAAATATTTGTTACAGTTCTACCAACTGTGGTGAATTATAAATCAAAAAAATCCATCTTTGGTTATGAATTGTGTAACACTGTTTTACAGTGTTATGACCCCAGCTTGCTAATTCAATAAACTATCATTATATGTATCTTTATATTTATAAACTATATTGACACAAAGAACACTCAGAAATAAAACAGAAACTCACTACTATATTACTATGTAATAACAGGACTAAGAGCAACTTTAAACGATTACAGTAAACTGTGTCTTAATACCATCTCTAAAGACTTTAACCATTTTTTAATTACCCTCAAGAAGACTGGAAGCCAGTCGGTACCCACTTAATTAACTTTCTCCAACGTTTCCATGAAGGAAAGAAGAAGGTTTTAAAACCTTCAAAAACTGGTGAAGAAAATGACATCAGTAAAATACGGTCAGTTATTCAATGAAATACGATTGAATGAAGGAGTGCTTCCAAAATATACTTACATATATATATATATATATATATATATATATATATATAAGTTTATTTTAAGTATATATTATATATATATAATATATAGCAGATTCAATAATATGTCGACCGTTTGATAGAATATGTCGATAGAATTGTCGATTGACCAAATCCCGATTAGAGAACATACCTAATATATATATATATATATATATATATATATATATATATTGGTATAAATAGGCAGCAGATCCTCTTTTAAACAGGTATCATTAAAATTAACCGCAGTCTCGGCATTCACGATCTTAAGACTGAGAGATTCGATCCTACGAACTAACCTCCTGCTAACAGGGTTCAACTGGAAGAGGAGTTGGCCAAGTGACATGTTAAATTAAAATCGATGACTCATGCTTAGACATTGCTATAAATAGATTAAAAGGATAGTACAGGTTAATATAAAGAGAAGGTCAAAGTTCAATAATGAACAAGAAACAAGCGGATAGAATAAAAGAGTTGAAAGGTCAACGGTATAACTGGACTTATTTCTTAAGAAATAAGAAAATTTCTTATTATCCTTTGTTTGTAGGCCTGTGAAAAAGGTTTTAAGTAAAACCGAAACGTTGGCAACGAGAGTTTGATTTTTTATACTGGAAAATTGACGGAACCCCGATTAGAGAACACACCTATATATATAGAGAGAGATTTCACATAAATACGTGAAATAACAATTAATGATCAAACCACAATATGAAATGGAAAAAGAAGATTAAGATCTTTCAACTGTAACAAGCGGTTTTCGTCAGAGTCAAAAACCCAACTGTATTTGACTCTGACGAAGACCGCTTGTTACGGTTGAAAGATCTTAGTCTTGTTTTCCCATTTCGTATTGTGGTTTGATTTTATATATATATATATATACTTAAAATAAACTGTGAAACATTGACTGAAACATAACAAAGACTCACTTTTCAATATTTCGACCGTAATGGCGGTTGAAATATTGAAAAGTGAGTCTTTTTTATGTTTCAGTCTACTTGTCACAGTTTATTTTAAGTGTTACCTGTCTTGCCGGACCGTTTTTCGTTTATCATAGTATGTATATAAAATAAAATGAAATATATAAAAAATTTCACATAAACACGTGAAATAACAATCAATGATCAAACCACAATAATAAAATGGGAAAACAAGACTAAACTAACTTAAGTCTTGTTTTTCCATTTTATTATTCTGGTTTGATCATTAATATATATATATATATATATATATATATATATATATATATATTATGATTCATTAAAGTACACAGCAGCCTCTGCGTTAACGACTTTTAAGCTGGTCTTCTCCAATTTACGAACAACCTTGCAGTGGGCTGGTGTTAAAAGCCATATCAATTGCCAAATCTTAATTTAGCATGAGCAGATGTAAAAAAAAACATGTTTACGTGAAGATTTGCTGCCATCATACACAAATATATATATATATATAAATCAAAATATTAAAACAGTCCAAACCGGACCGATATATAAATGAAAAAATACAACAAATAGAAGAAGCGAGAAAACTTACTGGATCGATATTTTGAACTGAAGTTCGTCGAAATTAGTTAGTTAGTTTATTCTTTCTCCCTGACGATGAACTTCAGTTCGAAATATCGATCCAGTAAGTTTTCTCGCTTCTTCTATTTGTTGTCTTTTTTCATTTATGTATATATAATATATATAAGTATTATTTTCTTGAACACAATTACTAATAAATAATTTTTTTCTTCCCTGATTTCGGTCAGGGTTAGTTTATTCTATAAAGACCTTTCTTCCTTATTTTATGTCATCCTCAGGGCTATAACCCAAAAACAATGGACACATTTATGTTGTCTACATCACATCCATCGTAAAAAATTTTTAATAAAAAAAAATTCAAAAAAGTTTTATTTCATCTAAAAAAATTGATTCATCTAAACAATGATCTAAGGTCATTCATCAACACATCATCGGAGAGCAAATGAACTAAAAACTAATGAATACTTGTTAAACTGGTTGATTGAATTCTCTAGAATTGTTGGTAACCCTGAATGTGTTTAATGATCCTATAATTGAAGAAGTCTTCATCTGTTTAATTATTCCACTAATCAATACTTCGTCTAATTTATAAAGTCCTTGGCTATTGTTCATTAATTTTTCATAAAAGTTCTTTATGAGTGCACTTTCGAGAATACTTCTTTTTCTTTCCGAAGATACAAATACTAATTATTGTTTCCATTTAATTTTCTCTGTAGTATATTAATCCATCTATAATAAAAAGTGTTAATGTGATTATTTTAATATATATAATATATATATATATATATATATATATATATATATATATTATATATATATATAATATTACATTATTGAAAATAACACCAAATTTAGCTAATACCTGTTTCTTAACAAGTTTCTCAATTTTTCTAAATAACACTCTCGTTATTTCGTCTACACAATAAAGTACATCTCCTATCGTTGACATGTTTCGAATGATCAACATTCATCATCAGGACGTGAATAAGATCTAATGTGAAAACCTGGTTTATTATATACACAGAGAAGGTAGAAGGGGGGGTTGTTTTTCATAAAGTTTAAGAAAAGTTTTCTTAAAGGAATGGATACAAGGATTAAGCAACATCAGTATTCAGTTAGAAGACAAGATGATAAAAGTGCCTTGTTCCTACACATTAGAGACAAAAATCACATAATTAACTGGAAAGAAGCAAAGGAGTTGGTTTTTATGTCATGTGAAAGAAGAAGAAACATTGTTGAAAGTGCCCTCATAAAAGACTTTTCTAAGAACTTGGTCAACACTAGTCCAGGCCTTTTTAAATTAGATGAATTTCTAATTGAAGGAATTATCAAACAAATCAAGACTATTTCAACAGTTATAGGGAAAAATACTGTCAATGATGCCAATCTTACTCCTTCTTTAAATCAAAATTCATAACCTGCTTACAACTTGTATTCACTTGCTCTCTGACGACGTGAAAGCGAAAGGCCTTAGAGCGACTATCTTCTTTAATTTGTGGTGAGTTACCTGAATATATATAATATATATATATATATAATATATATATATATATATATATATAGTTCAATGTACAAAAAGAAACATAGAGAAATTAAAAGAACACACTTACAGTCTCTAATTTTTGGTTTAAACCGTCTTCAGGAGAGATAAGAGAGGGAAAGCAAGCACACTGGTTCAAAGACGGTTGGAGACGGTCTCTAACCGTCTCTGAAAAAGTGCGCTTGGTTCCCTTCTCTTATTTTCCCTGAAGACGGTTCAAACCGTAAATTAGAGACTGTAAGAGTGTTATTTTAATTTCTCTATGTTTCTTTTTGTACATTAAATTTATTTTTTCCATTTGGGATCGTATTTTTTTTCATTACTCCTGGAATCAGAACATGTCCATTGTCAGGAGTGGACAATGTTTGGTATCAGGGTTAACAAGTAGTTTTTATATTGGACTTTAGCACTTACTAAAGATGACAACACTATAAGTCTAAATATTTAAGGAAGATGAATTTTTGTATTTTAAGTTATTCAAAACTTACAATGAAAATTGAATTTTTGAATTTCATCTGATAAAACTTACAATGATGATGACATTTTGAATTTAAAGTTATAAAAACCCTTATAAGGAAGATAAAGATTTCAATTTCAAATTATAAAAAAGCCTATAAGAAAGATGAATTTTGAATTTTAACTTATGAAAACTTTCAAACAAGAAAAATTTTATAATTTCTGTAATTACATTAAATTATAAGGAAGAAGGAATATTGAATATTTAAATATGAAATCTTACAATGAAGATAAATTTCTGAATTTCTAGTTATAAAAACTTGCAAGATGGATTTTCTCATTTCAAATTTTTTATGTGATAAATTTCTTTTATAATTTGCTAGTTGTTTTAGTTGATTATTGAGAAGAATGGGACATATATATATACATATATATATAAATGATCAAACCGCAATAAGAAAATGGGAAAGCAAGACTAAGATCTTTCAACCGTAACAAGCGGTCTTCGTCAGAGTCAAAAACCCAACTCAAACACTAGATGCAGAAAACATCTGGTGAGGAGTTGAGAAGAGTGGGAGGGAAGAGTGGTATTTTAAAAGGGTGAAAGCGCAGGAAAGGACTAATGTCCAGAAAGGGATGTTTGGGGAAACAAAGGAGTACAGTAAGAAAAAGTAAAAAACTATCCGCTAGCTGTCAACCCTCTTTGAAGAGGCTATTGCCCTCGTAACGAAAGTATCCAGTTTGAAGAGACCGTTACTAATGTTTATAATATTTCATTTATTAAATTTAATTAGAGACGATTCAATAATATTTCTCAACAACATTGATTTTTCATGGGTAATAAATTTAGCTCCTGTCCAATCAATATGATGATTTTCATTTTTTATATGCAAGAATATAAACTTGTTTTCCCATTTTCTTATTGTGGTTTGATCATTGATTGTTATTTCACGTGTTTATGTGAAATCTTAGTATATATATATATATATATACTAAATATAAGAAACGGTCCACACGGACTATAAAACTATATAGTATATTATATTCAGATCTATTAAACGACACACACACATAGACACATATACACATAGACACATACATACATAGATACATATATTCTCACGTATTTCATAGTAAGCTAGAAAGGTGTTAAACATAGTCGAGTTTGTGTTTCCCAGAACAAGGCCTTAAAGACTCGGGGGAACCCGACTTTATATTCTCTTTGTTGTGTAGGCATAACTCAATCCTGAAACAACAAACAACATATCAACTTAAAACAACAAACAAGTCAACAAACAATCATAGGAACAACAGACAACCTCTTGATTGTTCTAATCTACACTTATTGGTAAAGGTAGCACAGAATAAAGTCAATAAATATGTCTTAAAACAATGGGAGAGACTGCCTTTTAATAAAAAAGTCTAAAACAGGGGTTCTCATCAGGGGTGTGAGAACCAGAGCTGTAGAGATAACATTCTTTGTAAAATAATTTGTAATGTAATACTTAGTTTTTCTGTTTCAAAATTTATACTACTGCCTATGAAAAAGGTTTTAAATAAAAACCGAAACATTGGCAATGAGAGTTTAATTTGAACCTGAAGAACTGACCAAGTCCCAATAAACTATAGTTTTGTATATATATATATCATACTCGTATATATGAGTTAGCTTCAGCTACTCAAAGGGACTACTTCTGCCCGATGACGACGACTGTCGAAATATCGTTGTGAGTCTTTTGTGTGTGTCTTTATTTGTTTTTCTCTTTCCTTTGTGAACTATACCATATATATATATAAAAGAAATGATACACATACAGAAAACTCCTAACACTTGTAATTCGAGGTCTGATATTGAAAAGTTTAGCCATATTTATACAAACATTCTTTCCCATCACCAGTCATAATAACAATATTAAATCATTGTAACATGGTTGATAACCTTAAGTCACAAACTAACCTTTCTTTATGTAACCTTCATATGTTCACCCGCCCTGTTTTGTGGAAATGATAGATGAATATAACAAAGTAGTGTTTTTCGTACTTAGAACCAATTAATTCTCATGTAACTTAAATAACCATTAGCACACTTTCCAAGGTAAAACTAATTTCCTTTTGTCTGATACTTTGAAATAGATGTGTACTCAACAACTGTGATTACAAAATAACCTTTTGTATGTATCTGTTGGTCTTAAAAAAAAAATTTGTGTTAGTTCTCTTTGTGAGTTGAAATTGTTTTGGTAAATGTATTATAGTTCTTACTCTAATTTTAGCCCTGAAGATGATGTACAAATAGATCGAAACGTCGGCCTAGGAAGGAGTTTATTTTCTTTTATTTGACCTAGCCCACAATAACAAAAACATAGAATATATATATATATATATATATATATATATAAAGATTTCACATAAACACGTGAAACAACAATCAATGATTAAACCACAATAAGAATGGGAAAACAAGACTAAGATCTTTCAACCGTAACAAGCGGTCTTCGTCAGAGTCAAAAACCCAACTGGGTTTTCAGTCGGGTTTTTGACTCTGACGAAGACCGCTTGTTACGGTTGAAAGATCTTAGTCTTGTTTTCCCATTCTTATTGTGGTTTAATCATTGATATATATATATATATATATATATATATATAGAGAGAGAGAGAGAGAGAGAGAGAGAGAGAGAGATACAAACATAAACAAAGAGGGAGAAAGAGTGATAAAAAGAGAAAGCACGAAGGAAGAAAGAGACACACAGAAACGGAAGGAGAGTGAGTAAAAGAGCGAGAGATTGAAGGAGGTGGTTGATTTTAAACGAGAAACTCATTTTTGAATGGCTTAAAATTAACATTTTGGTCGAGTTTGGCCCAGGCTTCCCTCTCGCTAACTTTTTTTCAAAAAATATATATTTATATATTATGTATACTTTAACGATATATGGATACTAAAATAAGGGATATATGTTATAAAATAAGTATTTAGATAAAATAGATGACCAAAATTTTCTTGGTTGGTGGATAATAAACTCCAATATTAGGCCCGTCGAGTTCTAATACCCGGGGACCTTGGTCAGAGAGGGTTGGATTTTTTATGCTCGATCTTACCTCTAAAGGGTTGTCAATTTAAAAAAAAAACCCTTAGTTTAATGAAATTTTAGCACTTCTAAGAACATGATAGTTTTTTAAAGAAATTTGCTAAAGCTTTGATGTATGTATGTAGAGTCAGTAGGGTTTTTGACTCTTACGAAGACCGCTTGTTACGGTTGAAAAAAGGAGTCAGGCTAGCTCAGTGGTTAACGTACTCGTCTCTGAACTGATATGGCCGGGGTTCGATCCCCACCTGGCCATCGATTTATTCTTGCCGGAAATGAATAAATCTGAGCTAAGAGGACGTTAAACCGTCGGTCCCGAGCCTGTACGATGTCAGGTACTCGTTAAAGATCCCTACTCTAAAGACACTTGAGTTAGGCAAAATTTACGACTCCCACTGTAGAATTAATCTTCATTGTGTGGTATCACAGAGGGCCATGTTCGGCCAACGTGTGTTCCCTTGTAGGACGATTACTACAACCTAACCTAACCTTACGGTTGAAAGATATTAGTCTTTTTTTTCTCTCTATTTCTCATGCAGTTCGATCATTGATTGTTATTTCAAATGTTTTTTGTGAAGTGTTGTTATCTATTTAAATAAAATAATGATTTTGTCTGTACATTGCTTAGAACTGACTCATTTCAACTTTTCTTTACGTTTCATACATTAGAGAAACCGAATCCACCCTTAGAAAAATTTCTGTCGGTTTGTCGGTTTGTCTGTTTGTCCGCAAAACTTTGTCACAAGTAAACTCAGCTACCATAAGACATATAAAGCTGAAACTTTTACAGTAGATTTGTGCATGTCTAACTTAAAATATAGTCTCTGAATTGATTGGAAATTCAACGTAGAAGTGAAGTTATGGACGTTTAAAGCAAAAACGTTTGTCACAAGTAAACTCAGCCACCATAAGACATAGCGAGCTGAAACTTTGACACTGGATTTGTGTATGCCTAACTTAAAATACGGGCTGGCTCTAAATAGATTCATAATTCAGTACAGAAGCGATGTTATAGGTCTTTAAGCTGTATTTTCCAAACTTCACAGACAAGTTTGTTTTGAAAATACACACGTGTGACAAGTAGGTATTGTTAGTTGATTCTAATTTCATTGGAGTATATGAATATATTGCGTGTTTGGCATCTTTGAAAAGGTGTTTCCCAAAGTTGAGGATGTACTATCTATTACGAATAAATAGTTTTGTAAACGAACAATTCTCAGCCCTTAATATGAACAGGCAGTAAAAATCAACAAACAAGTTCTTACGCTATATCATACCGAGGAAAGAACTTACAAGTCAGTAAAGAGATTGGATTAGTGATGAAGAAGCAGTTCATTATCTAACTGAATTTCTTAACTCTGAATTTATTTCTCCTGGACTGCCTGCTCATGAGTAAAAACTTAAAGTAGGAGCACAAATCATGCTACAATTTAGTAGCAGTAACAAATTTCATGTTACGCAACTTGAGTGCCCCGGGAAATGTGCAACGGGACACGACTCGGAGTTTGTGCTCTACACAGATGTGCCATAGAGGCAGCCATCATGACTGGGTGTGGAATATACCACCCATACCATTGATTCCGAGCCAAACTGTCTGTTTCCGTTGAAATGATTGCAAAGTCCTTTGAGAGTCTATTTCGCAATGACGTTAACTAAGTCGCAAAGGGAGACTACATCTAACGCAGGAATACAAGGTAGCGTGACCAAGTTTTTCTCACATGGTCAACTATAGTTTACTTGCTCAAGAGTCAGAGGTTCCAACTGTTTGTTCTTCCGTGAACCTGAAGGACAGACAGCTAATGTAGTGTATACAGAGGCATTTGTTTAATACTGTACTAATAATAGTATTTTCTACTATTCTATGATTTCTAATTATAGTATTAGTATAATACTAGAATTGATATTTTGGATTAGCAAGTATAATAGAATTGTTGATTCCGTCAAAGACGGGCACGTGTGTTAGTATGATATATACTATATGGACAGAATACTGACGTGTCGTCCTCTTTGAGGCTGTCGATAACAAGTTTGTCTATGTATATGATGGGGTCTGTGAAGCGCCACGTCAGTATGTTCAGGCTTGTGGTGTGATGCCATGACAGAACGGCTGACTTTACTCTGCCGACGTGTCGACCTCCAACCACTTCTCTGTATGTTGCTCCCGGCTTGAAGTGCTGCTCTCTGAAACCAAATAGAATACACTTTCAATGGCCTTCAGAGTATCCTTGAGTCATTGTTGTAAACTTAGTCATAGCAAACCAAATAACTTCTGAGTGAACGTTAACTGAGTGAAATATAAGTGAGTGATAACTGACTGAATGCTGAGTGATATATTAATTAGTGATAACTACCTGAGTAATCTATAAGTGAGTGATAGCTAAGTGAGTGACGATTAATGAGTGATAGCTAACTGAGTGATAGCTGAGTGAGTAACGTATAAGTGAGTGATAGCTAAGTAGGTGATAGCTGAGTGAGTAACGTTTAAGTGAGTGATAGCTAACTGAGTGATAATAAGAGAGTGATAGCTATTTAAGTGATATATAAGTGACTGATAGCTAACTGAGTGATGTATAAGTGAGTGATAGCTAACTGAGTGATAATAAGTGAGTGATAGCTAAGTGAGTGACGATTAATGAGTGATAGCTAACTGAGTGATAGCTAACTGAGTGATAGCTGAGTGAGTAACGTATAAGTGAGTGATAGCTAAGTTAGTGATAGCTGAGTGAGGAACGTTTAAGTGAGTGATAGCTATTTAAGTGATATATAAGTGAGTGATAGCTAACTGAGTGATGTATAAGTGAGTGATAGCTAACTGAGTGATCCATATGAGAGTGATAGAATATTATTAATATTATTAAAATATTACTAAAATCTTAAATTAATTAATTAATTAATTTAATATTAATTAAATTAAATATTAATTAAAAATATTAATTAATATGAATAAAAATCCCGAGTGATAATAAGAGAGTGATAGCTATTTAAGTGATATATAAGTGAGTGATAGCTAACCGTGTGATGTATAAGTGAGTGATAGCTAACTGAGTGATCCATAAGAGAGTGATAGCTAATTGGTTGAACATTAACTGAGTAGTAACTAACTGAGTGATATATAAGCGAGTGATAGCTAAGTGAGTGACGTATAAGTGAGTGATAGCTAACTGAGTTATATATTAGTGAGTGATATCTAATTGAGTGATATATTACTGTGTGATAGCTAATTGAGTGATTTATAAGTGAATTATAGCTAACTAGTTGATCATTAACTCAGTGATAGCTAACTGAGTGATCTATAAGTGAATTATAGCTAACTGGTTGATCATTAACTTATGGGTGTGATAGCTAACAGAGAGATCTATAAGTGAATTATAGCTAACTGGTTGATCTTTAACTGAGTGATAACTGAGTGGTCACTAACTAAAGTGAGCTCTAAACTTACTTGTATATGGTTATGTCCTCTGTGGTAGCTTGGATTCCTGCTATCTTCAAAGAGAAATATCCCACCTCACCTCCGTGGTCCTGACTAACAGTCGAGTTTGAAATATACACCGTCACTCTGTACAGAGAAACTAAAAAAAAAAACCTCATCACAATCAATAATCAATGATTAAATACATTTGCATAACTAAGTACACTGCAGCATCTTACTTACTTCTTATATAAAACAATCATAACCATAATCAATGATATTCAAACATCTGTATTACGAAGTGCACTGCTACTTCTTACATATAAGTTATATAAGGGGCCAGGCTAGCTCAGTGGTTACGTGCTCACCTCTGAACTCATAGGTCCGGGGTTCGATCCCCACCTGGCCCTCGATTTATTCACGCGGGAGGTGAATAAATCTGAGCGCGTCGTAACTCGGAGAAGGACGTTAAACAGTCGGTCCCGAGCTTGTACTATGTCAGGTACTCGTTAAAAATCCCTACTCTAAATACACTTACTACATATACTTGAGTGAGGCAAAATTTAGGACTCCCACTGTAGAGTCAATCTTCATTGTATGGTATCACAAAGGGCCAATGCTCGGCCTATGTGTGTTCCCTTGTGGGACTGTTCTGCAACCTAACCTAACCTACTTCTTATATAAAACAATATTAGTTATATATAAAACGCTGAGTCGTTACCAGCCTTTGGAGCGATTCACTTCAATCAGCATGATGACGAGGCCATCGAAATATAGTAGTGAGTTTCGGTGCTTTTGTTTCTGTGTGGTCGTTTGAAAATTCTAGTTTATATATATATATCAATGATCAAACCACAATAAGAAAATGGGAAAGATCTTAGTCTTGCTTTCCCATTTTCTTATTTTGGTTTGATCATTGATTGTTATTTCACGTGTTTATGTGAAGTCTTTTTATATATATGTACATATATATATATATATATATATATTATATGAATAATAATCAAAATAACACTTGATATAATAGATGGATTAATTTACCACAATTGGAGACCAACAGACGGTTCAAACCGAAAATTAGAGACTGTAAGTGTGTTCTTTTGATTTCTCTATGTTTCTTGACTATATTGAACTATATATATATATATATTTTTACTTACTCACAGCCTACACTGGTTCACGTTACCATAATTTTAAAAAATTGTTTTCATTGTGGTAAATTAATCCATATATATATATATATATATATATATATATATATTAAAGTTACAGCTAGAGAACACAAGAAAAAGGACGAACACTCACGAATCTCGATAATTTCGGCGTCTTGCCGTCTTCAGGAGAGTAGAAAGAAAGAAAATAAAAGGAGAAAGACTGAAGGAACGGAGACGTTAATGCGTCCACTGGCCGATGTAAACTGGCGCGATACAATGACACGCAGTGCAGCCACCTTACCAACGTGAACCAGTGTAGGCTGTGAGTAAGTAAAAATATATATATATATAGTTCAATATAGTCAAGAAACATAGAGAAATCAAAAGAACACACTTACAGTCTCTAATTTTTGGTTTGAACCGTCTGTTGGTCTCCAACCGTCTCTGAACCAGTGCGCTTGGTTTCTCTCTCTCATCTCTCCTGAAGACGGTTCAAACCGAAAATTAGAGACTGTAAGTGTGTTCTTTTGATTTCTCTATGTTTTTTTGTCTATATTGAACTATATTTGTTCGTATTTCCAACGAAAAAGTATATATATATATATATTGCTTACCAACAACACTGAAATATTATATCAAGAAAGAGACCATGGCAGATTAAGTATTATTGAGGCCCTCAGTATATTGGGAATGAGGCCCAGTATAAATAATCAAATATTAAGTTTTACAAAGTTATTGAAGCTGCACATGGGACAGTCTCAACAAACGGGGAATTTAACTAGGATAGAAGGATTTGAAGACATCTGTTGACATGAAATGGAAATCCCAACCGGCCAGTTTAAATGTTTATATTCTATTTAGTAGTTCATTATAAACTTTGAGTGTTATATTTAAGTGTTTAAAAAATGTTCAATAGTTTTTAAGATATTGTATATACGTTTTACACAATGAGACGGTCGAAGACGACCGAAACGTCGTATTAACGTTAGTGTAAACTTAACTATTTTTAAGTCCGGAAACCAACCATCCCTCGGAAGTGGAGAGGGTCCAAAAGCGCTAACTAGTGGGAGCCAACCTCAAACAAGTGCACCTAAGGACCCGAAGAAGACTGTCCTGAAGAAGGAGAAAGGAAATCACTTTCTCACGAAATGTAGGGAGCAAGAAGAGCCATTGTGTGCAGATTCTGCAAAGAAGAGGAAGAAACACCGTTGCACCTGCTGACTGACTGTAAGGCAACTTTCCTGCATAGAGGTAGATGCTTCGGGACACTCAACAAAACCATAGAAAAACTTTTACCGCTGGAACCAGCAAAAGTGTTGAGCTTCTTGGAGGCGTTGAAGCTAACAGCTGGGGTACTTTAGTATAGACGAGGGGAGGTACAATAGTACAATGTTTGTTTCTATGACGAAGTGTTATAGCCACCTTCAAATAATAATAATAATCAAAATGCAATTTTGAACTATATATAGTAGTGTCAAAAGGGCTACTCACTGCAATAGGGCATCTTATAGTTTGTTAGAGTATACATGGTGACATGCTGTCTTGTTGCAATGGGCATAAGGTCTCCTTTAGAAGCACCACCTTCACGCTGTACAGCTCGCACGCTGCTCCAACCCATGTCGGCGCAAAATAGACCATCTTTCTGAAAACAGATATATCACTCAGACACACTATTCATGAAAGCCTTTCTGCTCATATTAAGGAGAAGGTCTCCTCTAGGAGCACCTCCTTCTCACTGTTCTGCTCGCACGCTACTCCAACCCATGTCGGCGCAAAATATACCATCTTTCTGAAAACAGATATATCACTCAGACACACTATTCATGAAAGCCTTTCTGCTCATATTAAGGAGAAGGTCTCCTCTAGGAGCACCTCCTTCTCACTGTACTGCTCACACGCTACTCCAACCCATGTCGGCGCAAAATAGACCATCTTTCTGAAAACAGATATATCACTCAGACACACTATTCATAAAAGCCTTTCTGCTCATATTAAGGAGAAGGTCTCCTTTAGGAGCACCTCCTTCTCGCTGTACTGCTCACACGCTACTCCAACCCATGTCGGCGCAAAATAGACCATCTTTCTGAAAACAGATATATCACTCAGACACACTATTCATAAAAACCTTTCTGCTCATATTAAGGAGAAGGTCTCCTCTAGGAGCACCTCCTTCTCACTGTTCTGCTCGCACGCTACTCCAACCCATGTCGGCGCAAAATATACCATCTTTCTGAAAACAGATATTTCACTCAGACACACTATTCATGAAAGCCTTTCTGCTCATATTAAGGAGTAGGTCTCCTTTAAGAGCACCTCCTTCTCGCTGTTCTGCTCACACGCTACTCCAACCCATGTCGGCGCAAAATAGACCATCTTTCTGAAAACAGATATATCACTCAGACACACTATTCATGAAAGGCTGTCTGCTCATATTAAAGATAAGGTCTCCTTTAGAAGCACCTCCTTCTCGCTGTACTGCTCACACGCTACTCCAACCCATGTAGGCGCAAAGTAGACCATCTTTCTGAAAACAGATATTTCACTCAGACACACTATTCATGAAAGCCTTTCTGCTCATATTAAGGAGTAGGTCTCCTTTAAGAGCACCTCCTTCACGCTGTACTGCTCGCACCCTACTCCAACCCATGTCGGCACAAAATAGACCATCTTTCTGAAAACAGATATTTCACTCAGACACACTATTCATGAAAGGCTTTCTGCTCATATTAAAGATAAGGTCTCCTTTAGAAGCACCTCCTTCTCGCTGTACTGCTCACACGCTACTCCAACCCATGTCGGCGCAAAATAGACCATCTTTCTGAAAACAGATATTTTTCTCAGACACACTATTCATGAAAGGCTTTCTGCTCATATTAAAGATAAGGTCTCCTTTAGAAGCACCTCCTTCTCGCTGTACTGCTCACACGCTACTCCAACCCATGTCGGCGCAAAATAGACCATCTTTCTGAAAACAGATATTTCACTCAGACACACTATTCATGAAAGGCTTTCTGCTCATATTAAGGAGTAGGTCTCCTTTAGGTGCACCTCCTTCTCGCTGTACTGCTCACACGCTACTCCAACCCATTTCGACGCAAATTTTGACCATCTTTCTGAAAACAGATATTTCACTCAGACACACTCTTTATGAAAGCCTTTCTGCTCATATTAAAGATAAGGTCTCCTTTAGGAGTACCTGCTTCTCACTGTACTGCTCACTCTCTACTCCAACCCATGTCGGCGCAAAATAGACCATCTTTCTGAAAACAGAAATTTCACTCAGACACACTATTCATAAAAGGCTTTCTGCTCATATTAAGAAGATGGTCTCCTTTAGGAGCACCTCCTTCTCACTGTACTGCTCACGTGCGGTTACAGCCCATGTCGTCGCAAATTAGACCGTCTTTTTGATAGCAGACAATTTTTCTTCTCTGATCTCATACTGGTTAGTCAACTAGTTCACTGAAGTAGTAATCACTAGCTTTCACTGGAGTAGTATTAGGATGCATAATCCAAATGTCACGCAGGCTCCTAAATCTGATTTTCTGCCAAGATATGATAGCGAGAAGAATTAAGAATTATAAGCCATATAACAACCATTATACTTACAATAGGAGAAGAGCACTGGAAGCACTTTCCTTTCAGGAAGTCATTGTAGGATGAACATTCGATAGCTTGAAATTCACAGTCTCCTTTTACACTTTCTATGAAGTATTCATAGCTCCGAACGTGATCACATCCTAGGTAACGGCGAACTCCTGAAAAACATTGGAGAATCATTTCACATTCTTTATGAAGTCTACATTGCTCCAAAAATGAACACTACCTGGATATCACGAACTTCCTACAACACATTATAGAATGATCTAACAATCTCTGTGAAGTATACATAGCTCCGAACATGAACTCAACCTGAGTATCAGGGACTCCTATACCAGTACAATGATTAGACATTCGTCATGAAGTATACATAGCTCCGAATATGAACACAACCTGCGTGTCAGGGACTCCTACAACACATTATATAACGATCTAACAATCTCCGTGAAGTATACATAGCTCCGAACATGAACATAACATGGGTATCAGAGACTCCTACAACAGATTATAGAACGATCTAACAATCTCTGTGAAGTAGACATAGCTCCGAACATGAACACAACCTGAGTATCAGCACCTACACCACATTATAGAATCATCTTTGTGAAGTATACATAGCTCCTAACATGAACACAGTCTGGATATCAGCAAACTTCTACAACACAATATAGATGATCTAATAAGCTCTGTGAAGTATACATAGCTCCGAACATGAACACAACCCCGGTATCAGGGACTCGTACAACATTATAGAACGATCTAATAATTTATATGAAGTATACATAGCTCCGAATATGAACACAGTCTGGGTATCAGCAACCTCTACAACGCATTATAGAACGATCTAGCAATATCTGTTAAGTAGACATAGCTCCGAACATGAACACAACCTGAGTATCAGCAAACTCCTACAGTGCATTATAAAATGATCTTTGTGAAGTGTACATAGCTCCGAACATGGACACAACCTGGGTATCAGGACTCATACAACACATTATAGATTGATTTCTATCATTCTATCATTTCACAACATTCTATGTACTCTATCAACTATAGAACTATCTAACAATCTCTATTAAATAGACATAGCTCCGAACGTAAACAGAACCTGGGTATCAGGGTACTCCTAAAATACATTATAGAACGATCTAATAATCTCTGTAAAGTCTACATAGCTCCAAACATGGACACAACCTGAGTATCACCAAACGCCTACAGCACATTATAAAATGATCTTTGTGAAGTATACATAGCTCCGAACATGGACACAACCTGGGTATCAGGGACTCCTACAACACATTATAGAACGATCTAATAATCTATATGAAGTATACATAGCTCCAAACATGGACACAACCTGGGTATCAGGGACTCCTACAACACATTATAGAACGATCTAACAATCTCCGTGAAGTATACATAGCTCCGAACACGCACATAACCTAGGTATCAGGGACTCCTACAACACATTATAGAATTATCTAACAATCCCTACGAAGTAAACATAGCTCCAAACATGATCGCAGCTTAGGTATCGTCGAATTCCTACAACATTGGGAAATTATAGAATTATTTCATAATATACAATGTTCTCAAATTCTCTATGTAGCAAACCATAACTCTAAGGTATGTACGAACTATCATTTCACAACATAGAATGATGTTCCATACTCTATCAACTATAGAACTATCTAACAATCTCTATTAAATAGACATAGCTCCGAACATGAACATAACCTAGGTATCAGGGTACTCCTAAAATACATTATAGAACGATCTAACAATCTCTATTAAATAGACATAGCTCCGAACGTAAACAGAACCTGGGTATCAGGGACTCCTACAACACATTATAGAATTATCTAAGAATCCCTACGAAGTAAACATAGCTCCGAACGTAAACAGAACCTGGGTATCAGGGTACTCCTAAAATACATTATAGAACGATCTAATAATCTCTATTAAATAGGCATAGCTCCGAACGTAAACAGAACCTGGGTATCAGGGTACTCCTAAAATACATTATAGAACGATCTAATAATCTCTGTGAAGTCTACATAGCTCCGAACATGAACACAACCTGAGTATCACTAAACGCCTACAGCACATTACAAAATGATCTCTGTGAAGTAGACAATAACAAATCCTACTCTCAACCCTTCCTAATCCCACGATCCTCAAAGTTTTCTAATTAAACTAAAAATGATGACCACATGACTCCAAAAGTATACAGTATCTCAGAGAATGCAAAGCCTGAAGACCAAACGACCACGAAGACGACACATTCCCTTACTGACTGACTCCCTCATTCTTGACCTAACAAAAACAGCAGGATGAGAATCTAGCAGTAGTGGGCCTCTGGTCCGGAACTGCTATTTACGACATGCACTGTTGTGCATGGTAATATTCGTTGGTCGTTGGTCGTTGGTAGACATAGCTCCGAACATGAACACAAGCTGAGTATCAGGATTCATACAACACATTCTATGATGATTTCACATTCATTATGAAGTATATACTACTCCGAACATGATCACAGCTTAGGTTATCAGCAAACTCCTACAACACATTATAGAATGCTTTCACAATATGATAATGGATTTGGAAGCATTTGAGTATGAGAATACCAATGCAGGATAATCAATGGATTGGTTTGTCACCCATAAGTGCCCTCTCAGATACCATACGAAGCACACATACTCCTCTACCAGCTATGTATTGATCTCGTCCTCTCTCATTTCCTATCTCTATTACACTCAATGCACTCTCCTGCCACTATTAATTAGCTATTCCGATCCATTTTGGTTCTCCATCTCTGTCACACACCTACCTTTCACAACGCTTCCTTCTTCTTGTTTAATGTACTCTTTTACTCCTATGCCGCATCCTGGCTGCTCATCTCCCCCATTTGGATAAAAGTCCAAATGCCCTATGGGATCCTTCATTCCCAAACCTGTAAATAAAATATCCCAACAGTTAAAAATTACAATCATGAAAACTTCAGTTACATTAGCTCAAACTTCTTTATATTTCGTTTACATTCAAAACCTCTTCAAAAATAAGATTTTTATAATAAACCTTTAAAAAATTTCAATGATCTAAACATTAGAATGATGGAAATTAACAAATATTCGAAGGGTTTCTTTAAATTTCGATTCATCTTCGAAAACTTTGATGAGATTTCTTTAAAGTTCGATTCATCTTCGAAATCTTTTCGGAAATACGAGTTTGGTAATAAACCTTTAAAAGAATTCCAATTATGTATATATTAAAATGATTGGAAACTAACAAATATTTGATGGGATATCTTTAAATTTCAATTAATCTTTGAAAAGTTTTCAGATATACGAGTTTTTTAATAAACCTTTAAAAAAATTCAATGCTCTAAACATTAGAATTTTTGGAAAACCAACAAATATTTGATGAGATTTCTTAAAATTTCGATTCATCTTGGAAAACTTTATGGAAATACGAGTTTTGTAATAAACTTTTTAAAAAAATCCAATGATCTAAAACATTAGAATGTTTGGAAAACTAAGAAATATTTGATGAGATTTCTTTAAATTTCGATTCATTTTCTAAAAGTTTTCGGAAATACTAGTTTTTTAATCAATTTTTATAAATAGTACTTTGTGTTTGAACATGAGATGCACCTTGGGTTCATCTGAGGCTGAATGTACTACACCTATAATAATGTGTTGTGGGACGACAGATGTGGATAAAGGGACACACGTTAAAAAAACATCGATCTGTTGGTGCTTTGTTGATGGAATGGCCGAAAGGTTGATAAACATTATCATAAATCAAAACAGTCTAGCTCAATGGCAGTATCCGAGGTTCAATACCAACTCTTAGCTTTCGATTTATTCACGCGGCAGGTGACTAAATCTGAGCATGTCCTCCTTCAGAGAGTACGTTAAGCCGTCTTCGTCCCAAGCCTGTACAATATCAGGTACTTGTTAAAGAACCCCTACTCTAAATATACAGTGGAACCTATACATACGAGATTAATTCGTTCCCGGATCGTGCTCGTATCTAGAATTTCTCGTATCTAGAGCGAATTTTTCCCATAAGAAATAACTTATGGCCTCCCAAAATCATTCAAGTTAACCCTAAATAAGTATGAACACATTTTCCTGATTACTAAAAACACATTCAAATAGTGACTGAACATAAAAATACAGTAATAAGATAAATAAGATGATATTAACGAAATAAAATGCGAGTTTATTATGACCACTTCCACTTAAAATTAAAGTTAACTCTATGAAAAACTAAATTTTTTTAGGCGAGTTTATTATGAGTATTTATTATGAGCACTTCCACTTAAAATTAAAGTTAACTCTATGAAAAACTAAATTTTTTTAGGCGAGTTTATTATGAGTATTTATTATGAGCACTTCCACTTAAAATTAAAGTTAACTCTATGAAAAACTAAATTTTTTTACGGCACCAATTTATTTATACACTTTTTTCTGCTTTTTAACATTACTGTATCAGTTTTTACTTTTCTTCGCTTTCTTTTGCCCTTTTAGCTGGAATCGCAACACTTTCACTTTCTATAGGTCTTTTGAAGAAAAACTTATCCAAGGAGGTTTGTCTCTGCCTCCCTTTCAAAATGTTACGGAAATGTGTAAGGCAAGTGTCATTAAAAAGAGCTGTAGCACGACTAGTAGAGTGGATGCCTGTCCTCTTCTTGAATTTCTCAAACCAGCCATGGCTTGCCTTGAAATCCACTCCATGTATAACCATCTGGAAATTCTCGTAACTTGGATTTTCTCTCGTATGTAGAGCAAGATTTTTGCTCGAAAGACCTCTCGTATCTCGAGTTTCTCGTATGTAGAGGTTCAACTGAACTTGAATTAGGCAAAATTTAGAACCCCCAAGGCATTAGATTATTCATTGGGTCAATACAAAGGGTCAATATTTGACCTATGTTCCCTTAAAACACTCTTTTATTTAAAAAAAAAAATAACAGAAAAAAATAAACAAATATTTATTTATACCTCCTTCTATAAACATCCCAGCATCAGTATGTATGATATCAACGAAAATAGCATCAGTTGGATCTAATCTGACGATAGGGTCAGTTTTGGAAAAGTGTGGAAGAGCAGGGTCCAAGCCTGTGGATGGAAATCATCAGTTAAGTATTTATGTATACATAATAATCGTACATAACATATGATGGTCATGGTCTAAGTATTTAGAATTACAAAAAAAAAAAGTATTTTGTGCAATAATTTTGTAAATAGTATTATAGTACAAAATAGTACAATATTTTTAGTACTCTATGATTCAAAGAATTAACTACTCTTAATATTACAAGTAGACGTTTCACTAAACATTATTTAGCATTTTAAAGATTTTATTTTGTTTTTTTTTATTTGTTTTTCCTTTTTGCTAAATGCATTCTGTTAGACAAATGCATCCAATATAAATAGTTTTTCCTTAAAAAAAAAAAGCCTTGAAAATGCAAAAACAATTTTTTACGAATCATCAACTTATAATCAGAAATAGTTAAAATTCTTTGCACGAAATCCTAAAGAAATCCATTCAATATTTTAAGAATCAGTGGTCTAGAAGATATATCAATATTTAGAATTATAAAATGGTTATCGAATGAAGAAGGAAATAATATATTATAAATCATTATACTACCAATTTTAATCAATTTACTAATTACACATATTTATTTAATTATTATGTAATTTAATATCAATTAAACTCAATGAGTAGATATATTAAGGGTATTATGTTTGTTCTAATTCACCAATTACACATAATCACTTTATTATTACGTAATTGTATATCAATTAAACTCAATGAGTAGATAGATAAAGGGTATTATGCTTGTTCTAATTTACCAATTACACATAATGACTTCGTTATTAAGTAATTATACTTCAATTAAACTCAATAAATAGATAGATAAAGGGTATTATGTTTGTTCTAATTCACCAATTACACATAATCACTTTATTATTACGTAATTGTATATCAATTAAACTCAATGAGTAGATAGATAAAGGGTATTATGCTTGTTCTAATTTACCAATTACACATAATGACTTCGTTATTAAGTAATTATACTTCAATTAAACTCAATAAATAGATAGATAAAGGGTATTATGTTTGTTCTAAATTCACCAATTACACATAATCACTTTATTATTACGTAATTGTATATCAATTAAACTCAATGAGTAGATAGATAAAGGGTATTATGCTTGTTCTAATTTACCAATTACACATAATGACTTCGTTATTAAGTAATTATACTTCAATTAAACTCAATAAATAGATAGATAAAGAGTATTATGTTTGTTCTAATTCACCAATTACACATAATCACTTTATTATTACGTAATTGTATATCAATTAAACTCAATGAGTAGATAGATAAAGGGTATTATGCTTGTTCTAATTTACCAATTACACATAATGACTTCGTTATTAAGTAATTATACTTCAATTAAACTCAATGAATAGATAGATAAAGGGTATTATGTTTGTTCTAATTCACCAATTACACATAATCACTATATTATTACGTAATTGTATATCAATTAAACTCAATGAGTAGATAGATAAAGGGTATTATGCTTGTTCTAATTTACCAATTACACATAATGACTTCGTTATTAAGTAATTATACTTCAATTAAACCCAATGAATAGATAGATAAAGAGTATTATGTTTGTTCTAATTCACCAATTACACATAATCACTTTATTATTACGTAATTGTATATCAATTAAACTCAATGAGTAGATAGATAAAGGGTATTATGCTTGTTCTAATTACCAGTGATTCTGCCAATCTTAAGTCCAAATTTGGTTTGAAGAATGTTTCCAGCATAGCCTGAAAGATGTGCTCCCAGTGAGTGGCCGATAATGTGAACATACTCTGGTTTAACGCCGACGGCTTTCTGAGAACAGGAAAACATCGAGTTTGATTATATATTCAAACAATTTAATGATGTGCCTTCTTTTCTTGTTATGTTTATGCGTTTCTATTATTGACACAAGTATGAAATGTCTTTATTTTGATTTGGTAAGGTTGGTAGGACTGACATGGAGAGTGTTTATAAGGTGAGCAGTGACAGTCCCCACGACTCTGATGTTGGCCACAGCCTGAGTGTAGGGCGGCGAGGAGCCTCCCTCCCAATCAATCGTGATGACATTGCAGTCTGATCTGAGCAGGAGTCGCCTCGTCAGGATCTGAAAGTCATGCGGAGTGATTAGCCAAAGCAACCTTTCTGTTTATTCGGTGCAGGGGAAAATCCTCCGAAGAAAAAAATCACCCTGGAAAAAACCACCCGGGGAAAAACACCCCTGGAAACTCCCCCCCTCAAGGGAAAGATCCCTCTGGAAAAACCCACCCTGGAAAACCCATCCAGAAAAAAACCCACGGAACCCCCCTCCCTCAGGGAAAAGATCCCCAGGGAAAAAATCCCACTGGAAAAAACCCCAGGGAAAAAATCCCCCTGGAAAAAAACTCCACTGGACCCCCCCCCCCCCCCCCCCCCGGAGAAAGATCTCCTTGAAAAAGGGAAAAAATCTCTCTGAAAAAAAAACCCCGGGGAAAAAACTCCCTGGAAATCCCCTCCCGGGAAAAAGATCCCCCTGGAAAAAAACCCCCGGAGAAAAAACTCCCTGAAGTGGAGACCCACCCCCCTTCCGGGGAAAAAATCACCCTGTAAAAAAACCCGAGAAAAGATCCCCCTGGAAAAAACCCCATAGGGAAAAAAACTCCCTGGAAATACCCTCCCGGGGAAAAAATCCCCCTGGAAAAAACCCCTAGGACAAAAAAGACTCTGGAACCCCCCCGGCGAAAAAACCCCCTGGAAAAAACACACGGGGAAATTCGCCCTGAAAAAACCCACATTGGACCCCCCCCCCCCCCCCCCCGGAGGAAAGGGTCCCACTGGAAAACCACGCCGAGAAAAAATTTTCCTGGAACCCCCCCGCCCCCTGGATAAAAGGTCCCCTGGAAAAAACCCCTGGGGAAAAAATCCCTTTTCTCAAAAAATTCTTCCACTTCCCCCCCCCCCCCCCCCCCCCCCACAGGAAAAACAAAAAAATAAATTCATTTATGACTAGAACTAGTACATTAAACCAATACCAAATTATGAAAATACAAAAAAATTACTTACAAAATACACTAAAACAAAAAAAAAAATAACTTTATTTGTATTTACGTTTGATATAATAAAAAAAGATATTAGAAAGAAGTAGAACTAATTTTTTTAAAGTTTTATTCCAAAAATATTTTTTTAGTTTCCGAACAATCCAAACAAAAAATAAAAACTAAGACAAATATCTGGAATGGCCTAAACTCAACTTTACTATAAGTAAATATAATAAAGTTGTCAACAACGAAGTTATGTTTTGTTTGATTGAGGTTAATTTTGCACATATAACGATTTTGTTCTTCTAGCCTAACTTCTTAACTCCAAATAAATAAATCAATATCGATTTAACTAAAATCCAAATATATAGAAACAAATCCAAACATTAGCTGATAGATTATTCTAAAACAAACTTTCAGTTATTTATAGTACATTGTCTCATGCAATCAAACGGAATTTTCTAAGTTTTTGTTATAAATTGCTGATCTTAGGTTCAATTGTTTAACAAAAATTTCATTGTTATAAGTTTTTTTAATGTAAAAATCTAGAGTGGTCTACACTCAGAAAACATTAAAATATGTAAATACATAAAAATCTTAAAATCACGATTTTTCTCCTTTTTTTTTTCTTTAAACTATATTTTACTTACAGCAAAGTAAAAAAAAACTGGAATGGTTTACACTCAATTTTACTGTTAACACACTCATTATAAGAACAAATTAATTTACTTATTTCAATGTTTGCCAATTATAATAAATAAAGTAATTATAAATTGTTAATGTAAAATTAAAATTGAGTTTTGTATGGCCTCAATTATATAGATGTTTTAAAAATGATTTTTTCAAGATTAATAAATAAAGTTTTTTTTGGGGGGGGGGGGGGGGTTGTGAAAGGTAAAGATGTGTAAGTAGAAATGAAAGAGTTTTTTTTTATATTGTGGGTGGGTGGGGGGGGGGGTGTTTTGGAATGAGGATCCAATACAAAGAGGTAACAGGTGCAGAATTGAAGTACCTCCCCCTCCATCTACAACAAACCCTCCCACCAAACAAAGACTTCGTAAAACTTTTCCTCCCAGTTATTTCACTTTAGTTACAATCAAATATAACTCAACAAGAAATTCATTCCTTTCAAAGAAAACAAAAATTAATCACTTTCTAATTAATAAAAACTATATTTGTTAACTATAGTTATTGAAAACTTCAATTAGACATAAATAATAAATTATATATTCATTGTTTAAGTATTGGCCTTATTAATGAACATACAGGAAAAATCAACAAACAAGTTGTTATGCTATATCAAGACGAAGATAGAACTTAAAAGTCAGTAAAGAGAGTGATAAGGAAGCAGTTCATTATCTAACTGAAACACGAGCTGAAACCGTGACACTAGATTTGTGTATGCCTAAGTTAAAATATAGGCTCTAAATAGGTTGGTAATTCAGTACAGAAGTGAAGTTATGGGGCTTTAAGCTGTATTTTTGTTCTCCAGTCTTCCTAAACCATATTCCGATCCTTCAAGCTACAACCACCAAATACTTAGGACTACACCTTCATAGACGACTTACTTGAGCTCCCCATACAAAAATCAAACGAACAGAACAATACAGACGGTATAAACTTTTACTACACTTAATGGATCTACGCTCAAAATTAACGACTCACAACAAACTATTACTTTACAGAACTGTGATTAGCCTATTGGACGCATTGAGATATGGGGAACAACAAAGAAAACTAATTCATCAGAGATACAAACCCTTCAAACAAAAATCCTTCGTAAAATTCTTCATTGTCCCTACTATATACTGAACCAAACAATTTATTCCGACCTGAAGTTTCCAACAGTTCAGCAGGTAGCAATATCCCGCTATAAAACGTTTCACAAAAAATAGGAATCCCTTAATCCTAACATTATCCTCCACAAGCATTCCAGGAAATCCCAGAAGACGACTGAAGAGGATGTGGCCAAGAGACTTATTACTATGAACCGTTCTTAGTGATTTTTTATTTCTTTTCTACTTAGACCCACGCTAGGAAGTGTAGTCACTGGATTGCTTCTTCCCTCCTACATCTGTGTTATCAGTGTCACTGGTAATGTAAAACTTACATTGTTGTGACTTTAAACAAATAAAATTTTTTAAAAAAAAAAAAACTGTATTTTCCTAACTTCACAGACAAGTTTGTTTTGAAAATACACAGGTGTGGCAAGTAGGTATTGTTAGTTGATTTTAATTTCATGGAGCTATATATATATTCGTATTTGACATCATTGAAAAGATGTTTTCCGAGAGTTGAGGATGTACTATCTATTAAGAATAAATAGTTTTGTAAACGAGCAATTCTCAGCCCTTAATATGAGCAGGCAGGAAAAATCAAAAAACAAGTTTTTACGCTATATCATACCGAGGAAAGAACTTACAAGTCAGTAAAGAGATTGATTAGTAATGAGGAAGCAGTTCATTATCTAACTGAATTTCTTGACTCCGTGACTGCTCCTGGACTCATGAGTGCCTGCTCATGAGTAGAAACTTAAAGTAGGAGCACCAATCATGCTGCAATTTAGTAGCAGTAACAAATTTCATGTTTCGAAACGTGAGTGCCCCAAAACTGTGCAACGGGACACGACTCGGAGTTTGTGCTCTACACAGATATGCCATAGAGGCGGACATCATGACTGGGTGTGGAATGGGGAGTCTGTGTGTATACCCATACCATTGATTCCGAGCCACTATCTGTTTCCGTTGAAACGATTGCAAAGCCCCGTCAGAGTCTATTTCACAAGTTCATCCGTTAGCAATAAGAGGTTTGAAAAGGAAATAGCGT
>JAPFBL010001128.1:0-29802 GCA_026182355.1 Hermatobates lingyangjiaoensis | reverse complement strand
AGCCAGTCAAAACATTTCGGTTCCACTTAATTAATATTTTCCAACATTTGGATGAGCAAAGAAGAAGGTATTCAGAAACCTTGAAAAACTGGTGAAGAAAATGACATCAGTAAAATACGGTCAGTTATTCAATGAAATATGCTTGAATGAAGGACTGCTCCCAAATTTTACAAAAAATTATATATATATAAAGATTTCACATAAACACGTGAAACAACAATCAATAATCAACCACAATAAGAAAATGGGAAAACAAGACTAAGATCTTTCAACCGTAACAAGCAGTCTTCGATAGAGTCAAAAACCCAACTGAAAACCGCTTGTTACGGTTGAAAGATCTTAGTCTTGTTTTCCCATTTTCTTATTGTGGTTGATCATTGATATATATATATATATACAAAGTGATGGTGTTATATAAACTGACCAACAAGTTGACAGTGCAAGACATCCTTTTGTCCCTGTTCTCATCGCCATGCATGACGCTGCGATAGTCGAGCAGTCGCTCAAGAAGTCGAGTAATGGAAGCCACAAAGACACAGCCGGCTTCCTTCCAGGCAGGTTCTCTGTCTTCAACTCGGGCAAGCAGTCTGAAAACCGGAACATAGGATATGAGAAAACTGAAAGAGTAGCAGAGACTAGAGTACAACTTCCTTGACTACTGGCACTCTAACCGAGTACTGCTATTAACAATATCTCAAGTAAGGATTAACGGATTAGAACATATGGCATAATTAGAACAAGTGGCAAAGACTAGAGTACACCAACTTCTTTGATTATTAATACTCTAAGAAAGTAGTAGCAACTACTGTTATTAATAACGACCTAAGTAAAGCAACAAACAGTTGGGTCAATTATAAGCTATATTCAGTTATGAAACATACAATAGCATACGGCTTCAATACTTAAAATATCTGTTTCTTTTTTTGGGGGGGGGGGGGGGGGGGGGGAATTTAGGGTGTGCTAGAAGTTACTCCCTGAAGCTGTTTCCTATTGTGTTTCTCTAATGATTTTATACTTTGAGTCCTAAATTTTGCGTTACTCTAAAGTATTTAAAGTATGGATCTTTAACGAGGACCTGATATGGAAAAGGTTCCATACAATTGTTTTATGTTACCTCCGATAGACCACGTGTTTCATTTTTTGGATCTCCCGCGTGAAAAAAACGAGAGCTAGTGTGAGAATTGAAACAGGGATCTACCAATCTGTAAGGCGAGCACGCGAGCCATTGTGCTACTCTAGTCCCTTTAACCAATGATGTTATTCTGGTCAACATTAACTTGAACATGACATTTTTCCTACTTTTTTTTACCTTTCATTGAACATGACGTTTTTCCTACTTTTTTTGACCTTTCATTGAACATGACATTTTTCTACTTTTTTTGACCTTTCATTGAACATGACATTTTTCCTAATTTTTTTGACCTTTCATTGAACATGACATTTTTCTACTTTTTTTGACCTTTCATTGAACATGACATTTTTCCTACTTTATTTGACCTTTCATTGAACATGACATTTTTCCTACTTTTTTTGACCTTTCATTGAACATGACATTTTTCCTACTTTTTTTTACCTTTCATTGAACATGACATTTTTCCTACTTTTTTTGACCTTTCATTGAACATGACATTTTTCCTAATTTTTTTGACCTTTCATTGAACATGACATTTTTCTACTTTTTTTGACATTTCATTGAACATGACATTTTTCCTACTTTATTTGACCTTTCATTGAACATGACATTTTTCCTACTTTTTTAGACCTTTCATTGAACATGACATTTTTCCTACTTTTTTTGACCTTTCATTGAACATGACATTTTTCCTACTTTTTTTGACCTTTCATTGAACATGACATTTTTCCTACTTTTTTGACCTTTCATTGAACATGACATTTTCCCTACTTTTTTGACCTTTCATTGAACATGACATTTTTCCTACTTTTTTTTGACCTTTCATTGAACATGACATTTTTCCTACTTTTTTTGACCTTTCATTGAACATGACATTTTTCCTACTTTTTTTGACCTTTCATTGAACATGACATTTTTCCTACTTTTTTTGACCTTTCATTGAACATGACATTTTTCCTACTTTTTTTTACCTTTCATTGAACATGACGTTTTTCCTACTTTTTTTGACCTTTCATTGAACATGACATTTTTCCTACTTTTTTTGACCTTTCATTGAACATGACATTTTTTCCTACTTTTTTTGACCTTTCATTGAACATGACATTTTTCCTACTTTTTTGACCTTTCATTGAACATGACATTTTTCCTACTTTTTTTGACCTTTCATTGAACATGACATTTTTCCTACTTTTTTTGACCTTTCATTGAACATGACATTTTTCCTACTTTATTTGACCTTTCATTGAACATGACATTTTTCCTACTTTTTTTGACCTTTCATTGAACATGACATTTTTCCTACTTTTTTTTGACCTTTCATTGAACATGACATTTTTCCTACTTTTTTTGACCTTTCATTGAACATGACATTTTTCCCACTTTTTTTGACCTTTCATTGAACATGACATTTTCCCTACTTTTTTTGACCTTTCATTGAACATGACATTTTTCCTACTTTTTTTGACCTTTCATTGAACATGACATTTTTCCCACTTTTTTTGACCTTTCATTGAACATGACATTTTCCCTACTTTTTTGACCTTTCATTGAACATGACATTTTTCCTACTTTTTTTGACCTTTCATTGAACATGACATTTTTCCTACTTTATTTGACCTTTCATTGAACATGACATTTTTCCTACTTTTTTGACCTTTCATTGAACATGACATTTTTCCTACTTTTTTTGACCTTTCATTGAACATGACATTTTTCCTACTTTTTTGACCTTTCATTGAACATGACATTTTTCCTACTTTATTTGACCTTTCATTGAGCATGACATTTTTCCTACTTTTTTTGACCTTTCATTGAACATGACATTTTTTTACTTTTTTTGACCTTTCATTGAACAGGACATTTTTCTACCTTTTTGACCTTTCATTGAACATGACATTTTAACTCCTTTTTTTACCTTTTAGCTGACATGAGATATGTCTTACTTCTTTTTTTAATCTTTCAGTTGAATATTATAAGTTCCTCTTTTTTTTTTGACCTATTAATTGAACATGATAAGTTTCCTACTTTTTTTGACCTTTCAGTTGAACATGTCAAGTTTACTTCTCTTTTACCTTTTAAGTGGCATGAGATATTTCCCACTTATTTTTATCTTTCAGTTCAACATGATATATTTCCTACTTTTTTTGACCTTTCAGTTCAACATGACTTGTTTTCTTTTTTTTTTTGACCTTTCATTTGAACATGATGATCCTACTTTTTTGACCTTTCAGTTCAACATGATATGTTTCCTTCTTTTTTTGACCTTTCAATGGAACATGAGATGTATTCTCGTATTTTTGACCTTTCAGTTCAACATGACATGTTTCATACTTTTTTTGACCATTCAGTTCAACATATCATGTTTCCTACTTTTTTGACCATTCAGCCCGATAAGTTTCCTACCTTTTTGACCTCTCAATTGAACAAGATATGTCTTCTCGTATTTTTGACCTTTCAGTTGAACATGATAAGTTTCCTACTTTTTTCTAGCTGCCTTCCTGTTCCCTTTAAACTAAGTGTGTGAAATAGCAAAAGTCTATTAAAACATACTTTAAAGGTGATTATAAATGTAAGAAGTTTAAACAAAACTTCAAACTGACAATTATTGGTTGGATAAATGTCTTTGAGAACCAGAAACTATTTTCGAAAACAAATGTTCCCAAGACAAGTGTTTCTTATGGTTTTTGTAGAATAAATATCAAAAAAGTTAATCCCCCCCCTTCACACCTACATGAACGATACACTTTCATCATTCTTTATGAACGTAAGAAAGGAACGACACAAATTCATCCTTCTTTATGAACGAACGAAAGGGACGATATACATTAATCTCTCTTTATTAACGAACGAAAAACGAAAAACATGAATCTTCTTCATGAACGAAAGAAAGGAACGATACAAATTCATCTTTCTTTACGAACAAACGAAAGGCACGACAAACATTCATATATCTCTATGATCGAACGAAAGGAACGATAAGCATTCTTCTTTCTTCATGAACGAAAGAAAGGAACGACACAAATTCATCCTTCTTTATGAACGAACAAAAGGGACGAAATATATTAATCTTTCTTTATTAACGAACGAAAATCAAAAAACATACATCTTTCTTCATGAACGAACGAAAGGAGCGATACAAATTCATCTTTCTTTACGAAGAAACGAAAGGAACGACAAACATTCATTCATATTTCTTTACGAAGAAACGAAAGGAACGACAAACATTCATTCATATTTCTTTACGAAGAAACGAAAGGAACGACAAACATTCATTCATATTTCTTTACGAAGAAACGAAAGGAACGACAAACATTCATCTTTCTTTATGAATGAACGAAACGAACGATAAACATTTATCTTTCTTTATGAATGAACGAAACGAACGATAAACATTCATCTTTCTTTATGAATGAACGAAACGAACGATAAACATTCATCTTTCTTTATGAATGAACGAAACGAACGATAAACATTCATCTTTCTTTATGAATGAACGAAACGAACGATAAACATTCATCTTTCTTTATGAATGAACGAAACGAACGATAAACATTCATCTTTCTTTATGAATGAACGAAACGAACGATAAACATTCATCTTTCTTTATGAATGAACGAAACGAACGATAAACATTCATCTTTCTTTATGAATGAACGAAACGAACGATAAACATTCATCTTTCTTTATGAATGAACGAAACGAACGATAAACATTCATCTTTCTTTATGAATGAACGAAACGAACGATAAACATTCATCTTTCTTTATGAATGAACGAAACGAACGATAAACATTCATCTTTCTTTACGAACAATAGCTATAACTAATAAATGGGCAAAAACGAGAACTACCTGTATATATGGTATATTCCTTCAGATGTTTAATTTACTTTTTGTTCAAAAATATTAGTTATTTTATATAATAATTATATAAAACATATAAAACAAAACACTATTTTATTGTTTAGCATTCTAGTCACCTATATGACTATCAATATAACATTTATGTATGCTCTTGTTTCTACCAAATAAACAGATCCGTAAAACCAAAATCATAATACTTACATGGCATTTAAATGTTCCCTGGTTCGAGCATGCGCAAACAAAATAAATAAATACATTAATAATTAATTTCATAAACTTAATGACACAGATATATATATATATAATCTAGGAGGTGTCAGAGCTTATTTTTCTTCATTCTGATTCTTCCTACGACATTTTGTCTCATATACATATCTTAGGTCATATATCGGTATGACATCGACCACACTCTCACGACGACTGACAATGCACTTGCAAGCAGGAGCCATCGCTAGACACACCTCCGAGGAACATGGAAGAAAACTCACCCGCCAGGACCTTGTTCAAAACACCATCATTTTAAAGAAAATTAATGATCCAGCCAGACTGCAAATATATGAAGCCATGAAAATCATGAAGCACAACCCATTAATTAATCGTCAACACACGGGGGTTTCACGCACACTGCAGCTACTAGGTGACCAACCACCAGCTACTCGCCAAGCCGACACTCAGTCACCGCCCAGTATTCAGACCAGCAACACCTAAGATATGTGTATGAGACAAAATGTCGTAGGAAGAATCAGAATGAAGAAAAATAAGCTCTGACACCTCCTAGATTATATAAAGAAGAGTAAATGAATAAATATATATATATGAAGCTTAAGCCACAATGGAAAAAAGAAAAACAATATAAATAAATGCTGTGAGACCTTTGAATGTATCTTATCAGAGAGCAAACAAAGTAAAAACTTCAAAGTCTTTTTTTCTGCATATATATATATTATATATATATTTAAAGTTGGCAGCAGCTTCTGCGTTGACCAATTTCTATATAGTAAGTTTCTTACTATATATAAGTAAGAAATTGGTCAACGCAGAAGCTGCTGCCAACTTTAATTATACCTGTTTAAGAGAAGACCTGCTTCCTTCATACATACATATATATTATATATATATATATATATATATTGTGTGATGTGTGTGTGTGTGTGTGTGTGTGTGTGTGTGTTCTCTATTCGGGGTTCGGTCAATTTTTCAGGATAAAAAATCAAACTCTCGTTGTCAACGTTTCGGTTTTATTTCAAACCTTTTTCATAGGCACAAGTAAGAATTTTTTAACTAAGAAAATGAAATTTACATTATTTAAAGGAACAACAATGTAAATTTCATTTTCTTAGTTAAAAAGGTTTTAAAACAAAATCGAAACGTTGGCAACGAGAGTTTGATTTTTTATCCTGGAAAATTGACCGAACCCGATTAGAGAACACACCTATTCCATCAAACGGTCGATATATTATTGAATCCGATATATATATATATATATATATGTATCTATTATATATATATATATATATAGATATATATATATATTATATATTATATATATATATATATATATATATATTATATTGTATATATATAAGCAATTAAATAAAATTATCCAACGATTTGTTTTATTTGATTATTTACTTACAATATAATAATTTTAATTCTAAGGTAGTGTTTATCCTATTAAATTTCTATATGTGGAAACTTTTTCATTATCTTTTTACCCTACAATGATATAATAATTTACATGATTAAAATCTAGAAAGATAATAATAAAGCTAACTTTTAAGGAGAGATATAGAAATGTTGAAGTATTAGCAAAACGTGAAAAACAACAGACTAATTCTATCGATATTTATTTTGACACTGTCGTTCTTAGTGTAGGCATATGATTTTGAAACCATTGGACTCTTTACTGTGATAATGATTTACAGATATCAATGACAGATTGATTAGAAGATTGTTAATTACATTGTGTTGAACAGTTGTCTGTATTCGTCATCGCCTTTGTTATCACTGATAAGAGTATCCAGCTTGTCAATCAACTCTGTTTCCACCTGAAAAAAAAATAAAAGTTATCAAATTTCGTCAATCAGTATGATTGTTATATGAGATACAAATAATAATACTACAACAATTAACATGAAGAGATAGTAAAATTAGTCTGTGTATTATCTAAAAATTAACTAGGAAATCAAATCAATTAGCATGATTTGTCTAAGTTTTATTAAAAATACGGCATATCTGTAGTAGTTAATGTCTTGTCAATCAACTCTGTCGTTTATACTCAACTTAACCAAAAAAAAATAAAATAAACTTTTCGTTAAGAGTTCTCAGTATGATGGACCTATGTATTAATTATATAAATCAACATCCAAACCACAGTAAGAAAAGAGAAAAAAGACTAAAATCTTTCAACCGTAACAAGCGGCCTTCGTCAGAGTCAAATTGATACTGTGAATAAATCGGAAACAGTTGGTCAAACTCATGAAGACAAATTTTTTTCGGTTGAAAGATCTTAGTCCTTTTTTATTTTTACTGTAGTTTGGATCTTGGTTTTTAATTGACGTGAGTATAGTGAAATCTTGTTATAATCTATATATATATATATAAATATTTCACATGAACACGTGAAATAACAATCAATGATCAAACCACAATAAGAAATTGGAAAACAACACTAAGATCTTTCAACCGTAACGAGTGGTCTTCGTCAGAGTCAAAAACCCAACTGTTACGGTTGAAAGATCTTAGTCTTGTTTTCCCATTTCTTATTGTGGTTTGATCATATATATGTATATATATGATCAAACCACAATATGAAAATGGGAAAACAAGACTAACATCTTAAATAGAAAGCTCCAGTAACCCGCTGCCCAGCGAAGCCTCCGTTATTCTACCAATGGGTATAGATCTTGCACAGTCCCTCTTGATTAAAAGATGTTGACAATTCTTCACCATCAACCACCCATTCGTCAATAGTAATATGAACAGTCGTCATAACAAACAGAAGAGGAAACGTAAAGTCATCATAACCAATAACTCGAAGGGGTCTCTATGTGAAGAAGTTGGAGTCGAGTGTCAACGTTATTTAATCAAGAGGGACTGTGAAACCTTTACCCCCCCATTGGCATGAAGACAAATGAGAGTATAATTAAAATAAAATCAATATCCATAGTAGACAATAGAAAAAAACCAACACCCAACCACCAAAAAAATCAGATATAAAAAGGGAACAGGAGTTCACTTCAAAGTGAGGCTCATGTTTTCTGCCAATATACTGGGCAACCTCTATATCTATTGGAGGAATAACGGAGGCTTCGCTAGGCAGCGGGTAACTGGACCGCACTCATGGACATAAAAACTCAAAAGGACTAAGATCTTACAACTTAAATCTTACAACTTTAAATCTTTATTTAATCTTTAAATCTTATAACTTAAATCTTATAACTTTAAATCTTTATTTAATCTTTAAATCTTATAACTTAAAATAGGATGATAAATCAGGATAAGTTTTATAATAATATATAGGATACCAATCAATGATACTAACTATGCTGTCACCCCTTTCAAAGCATTAACAGAGAAAATGCTCACATTTCTTGTGTAGTCAATCAGTATTGCTACAAGAGCTACAGACCTGCTTGAAGTTTCCATGAGCCTTGTACTCAGCTTGGATCATATCAAAGAAGATGTGCAGCGTGGCCTTCCTCAGCTCTGACTCTGGAATCAACGTCATCTCGAGGAAAGGGCCGACCATCGACGGGATGAAATGGATTTTGTTCTCACCTAAAAAAAAAAGTAAGTGAATATCTTAACAGATTGCATTTCATTGAACACGTATACGTATATGAAATTATACGTAAATGAAATGGGAGGTGTAGAATCAACCGTCGCTTCGCAAGTGCGCTTGGTGTCCTCTATGTTTCTTTATGTACATTGAACTGTATTTGTCCATTTCGGATCGTATTATCTGCCTTCAAAATTCTATTCTACAAATTGCACATATAAAAATTAGCAAAAGAGACGCCCAGTGGAGATCCCATCGCTACGCCGTCCACTTGTTGGTACAACGTTCCGTCAATATGTTTGAAAGGGTTTTTCCTTGTACATGCTTGCAATAGCTTTTCTAATATGCATCGTTCTATAGTTAGAGAGGCGATGTTAGCGTTATTATAAACCTCATTACAGATTATATTAATAGTTTCAATCACAGGTACGTTTGTAAATAGAGATTCTGCATCTAGTGAGGCTAGAAGTCCCTTGGGTCTGCAGGTCCGTATTATTTCCAAAAAATCATTTGTCGAATGTGGTAGTAAGAATTTAGCAAGTAAGTATTTCGAAATTATACTATTTAATGTTTTGGTCAGCTTGTAGGTTGGGGTATTGATTTGGGAAATGATGGGTCGTAGATTGTTAAGTTCCTTACGTTTCCATATATGTAACCAGGGTTATACTCGCCTAAGATAGGTTCTAAGATCTTAACTTCTTAATTTTTATTGGCTTCTTTGATGAAAATTTCTTTCGAAATTTGGAAAAATATTCGACGAAGTTAAATCAAGTGGAATCAGACATAAAGTTTTTAAAAGCATGTATTCAAGAAGGACTGCTACCAACTTTTACTAATATATAACTATATATATATATATATATATATATATATATATATTATATATATACCACATAACATATAGACAGTTAGCTTCAGCTACTCAAAGAGACTACTTCTGCCCAATGACGACGAATGTTGAAATATCATTGTGTCATTTTTATGTGTGTTTTTATCTGTTTTTCTCTTTCCTGAGTGAACTATATATATAGAAGAGAGAGAGAGAGAGAGAGAGAGAGAGAGAGAGAGAGAGAGAGAGAGAGAGAGAGAACTTCTTCAGTTGACTGTCGTCCCTTTGTCAATTCACTTCTTCTCCTGAAGACGACCGCCATAACGGTCCAAATATCAAAATTGAGTCTTTATTATGTTTCATTCTATGTGTCAAAAGTTTATTTTAAGTATATATATATAATGACATATATTATATTATTATATTTAAATAACAATTATATTTATAAAATAGTTTATTTAAAAGTCCACTGGACCGTTTCTTTTAATTGCTATGTACATATAATTTACATATAAAGAAAATGAGAAAACCTAAAGGACCCACCTAACTGAGACCAGACTTGGAGAATTTGAAAGCCCATGAGTACCCTCATGTCGCCGTACTTGGCCAGTATCTTGTCTCGTTTTAGTTGGCCGAAGTTCTCTAGCTGGAGCGATGGTTGGGTGAGGAAGGTAACGGCAAGGTTTAAGTAGTTACTCCAAACCTAGGCAGGAAGTGAAGGTTTTAAGTTGTAGGGAGAGAGAGAGAGAGAGAGAGAGAGAGAGAGATGGATAGAGAGCGAGGGGAGGGAGGAAAAGATAGATAGAGTGAGGGTTAGAGAGGAGAGAGAGAGATGGAAAGAGAGGGAGCAAGAGATAGAGAGAGTGAGGGTTAGACAGGAGAGAGAGAGATGGATAGAGAGGGAGGGAGTGAGGGTTTTAAGTTGTAGGGGAGAGAGAGAGAGAGATGAATAGAGAGCGAGGGAAGGGAGGAAGAGATAGATAGAGTGAGGGTTAGACAGGAGAGAGAGAGAGATGGATAGAGAGGTAGAGAGGGAGCAAGAGATAGAGAGAGTGAGAGTTGAGAGGAGGAGAGAGAGAGATGGATAGAGAGAGGAAGAGATAGAGAGTGAGGATTAGATAGGAGGGAGAGAGAGATGGATAGAGGGAGGGATTGAGGGATTTAAGTTGTAGGGAGTGAGAGAGATGGAGGAAGAGATGTAGAGAGTGAGGGTTAGACAGGAGGGAGAGAGAGAGATGGATAGAGGGATGGAGTGAGGGATTTAAGTTGTAGGGAGTGAGAGAGATGGAGGAAGAGATGTAGAGAGTGAGTGTTAGACAGGAGGGAGAGAGAGAGATGGATAAAGAGCTAGAGAGGGAGCAAGAGATAGAGAGAGTGAAGGTTGAGAGGAGGAGAGAGAGAGAGAGAGAGAGAGGGAGGAAGAGATAGAGAAAGTGAGGGTTAGACGGTAGGGAGAGAGAGATGGATAGAGAGGGAGGGAGTGAGGGATTTAAGTTGTAAGGAGAGAGAGAGATGGAGGAAGAGATGTAGAGAGTGAGCGTTAGGCAGGAGGGAGAGAGAGAGAGATGGATAAAGAGCTAGAGAGGGAGCAAGAGATAGAGAGTGAAGTTTGAGAGGAGGAGAGAGAGATAGGGAGGAAGAGATAGAGAGAGTGAGGGTTAGACGGTAGGGAGAGAGAGATGGATAGAGAGGGAGGGGAGGGAGAGAAGGAAGAGATAGAGAGAGTGAGGGTTTAGAGGGAGAGATATAAACAGGAAATAAGTGAATGTGATAAAAATATGAAAATTACGAATAACGAATAATAATGAATTTTTTTTCCTTAAAATAAAACAGTTTACCTGAACATCAAAAGAACCAAGAGCTCTAAACATGACTTGAGCGATTTCCTTCATAGCTGCTAGAATAACTTGGGAAGTCGACATACGCATGACAAGCCAGTCTTCAGGAAATACTTCTTGTCTGGCAACATCTCTCAAGACGAAGAGAAACCTGAAAGAGGAAGCAACAGGTGAGACATACACCGCAATGAGAACTGCAGGGAGAGGGTCACCCAATCATGTGGCTCTTCAAACCAAGTGAGCAATTCTTACGATGAATGGAAGAGGGCGAGATAAACAAATAAGAAATAGCAAGAGAGAGAGAGAGAGAGAGAGAGAGAGATATGAGTAGGTGAAAAAAAGATCATTTTTCCATCAATTAGGAAAATGAGTCGTCAGAACATAAAAGTAGTACAGATATCACAACATTTTTTTTCCTCTGAATTTCTTTTAATTTTTGACTCTTTTTTTCATGGTTTTGTAATTTGCTGTGTTTATTACTGTCTGTTGTGGTTTTTGCTGTTTTGATAATGTGGTTTTTTGGCGTTCTGAATAATTAATAATACGCAATTAGGTTTAAACGACAAATGTCTGTTTTTTAAATAATAATAATAATAACACTAGGTATTTTATGATACTTTTGTGGTTCTCTGGGTACTTTAATTGTTGTTGGTGTCGTTTGTTTTCTGTTGGATGGTGTCCGATGATGTATTTATCTTGCTTTACTTATGTCGTTTAATAAATTGTTTTTTAGCCTTGAAAATTCCAAACAACTTTTGACGAAACGTCGGCTGATGATCAGGAGTTTTATGTTTTATGACCAAAATCCTCAATAACCCCTTATGTGAATTTGAAATATCAGTGGTCGAGAAACTATATCAATATAACTATATAGTTATAGGTGTGTTCTCTAATCGGGATTCGGTCAATTTTCTAGGATAAAAAATCAAACTCTCGTTGCCAACGTCTCGGTTTTATTTAAAACCTTTTTCATAGACAGAAGTAAGAATTTTTTAACCAACAAAATTTTTTTATTTTTTTTTGTTTTTGTAATTTTTTATTTTGTAAATGTTATCTTATTAGTCTAGTCGAAGGTTTTGTCCTGTTAACATTGTTGTTCTTTTAAATAATGTAAATTTCATTTTTTTTGTTTAAAAAATTCTTACTTCTGCCTATGAAAAAGGTTTTAAATAAAACCGAAACGTTGGCAACAAGAGTTTGAATTTTTATCCTAGAAAATTGACGGAATCCCGATTAGAGAACACACCTATTCTATCAAACGGTCGATATATTACTGAATCTGCTATATAGTTTAGTTATACTATTATGTATAACTATAATACCTATAGGTGTGTTATCTAATCGGGATTCGGTCAAATTTTCTAGGTTCAAAAATCAAACTCTCATTGCCGACGTTTCGGTTGTATTTTAAAACCTTTTTCATAGTCTAGTCGAAGGTTTTGTCCGGTTAACATTGTTATTCCTTTAAATAATGTAAAATTCATTTTCTTAGTTTAAAAAAATTCTTACTTCTGTAAGTTATATTGTTTTATTTATCTCTAAATACTTCTGCTTATAATATTCATAAGTTATAACAATTCATTTCTTATTATCCTTTGTTTGTCGGCCTATGAAAAAGGTTTTAAAATAAAATCGAAACGTCGGCAATGAGAGTTTGATTTTTGAACCTAGAAAATTTGACCGAATCCCGATTAGATAACACACCCATTCTATCAAACGGTCGATATATTATTGAATTTGTTGTATAATACTATTATATATAGTATATGTTGTCTTATCCCATAATTACCAATAATTTCTAATTGAACATAACTATATAAATCGACATGTTTCAGTCCTTCAAAAGACCATCTTCAGGTTTATTTTAGACACTATAAACTAAAACTGAACACACAGAGATAATTATTACTAGGGAGGTAACATGATACAGCCTTTAAGGTTTACTATATTTCACTGAAGGTTTTTGGAGGGTGGCCGGCAGCATCTGGGGTGAGGGGATCTTCAGGTACTCGGTCATTGCACTCTGCTTCTCCCAGCTGGGAGTGTGTTCTACCTAAATTGTACTTACTTCTTTTTTCATCTGTGGGTGGCCGGGCATTTGCGAAACTATTAAACTTCTATATATGAAGACTATTTCATTAGCTTTTGTACCCTACAATGTCTTATTTAATTATTTACATACAGAACAAATTCCTTTTACAGTACCAGATCCTTTTATGTTAACATTAATTAATACATAAAAAACACTAGAAACATATCATATTAAATACATGCATATTGTTATTACCACTGAGGTTAGTAAGATTAATATTAGAATTAGAAAAAACCGTCATACCTCGTAAGTTGATATCGGAGATGTTGGAGCGCTTTCGGATCTTGTCCATCTTCGTTCGCAACTAATCTAGACATATCTAGCAGTGGACACGACTATAAAACCTCTCGACAATAGCCCCATAGATTAGTTGCGAACGAAGATGGACAAGATCCGAAAGCGCTCCAACGTCTCCGATATCAACTTACGAGGTATGACGGTTTTTTCTAATTCTAATATTAATATAATATTAATGATAAAATTGATATAGCTCTCGACCACTGATTTATCAAGTTCAAAGAATGGGTTCTTGAGGATTTTGATCATAAAGAAAATTCAACTCCTGTTTGTACGCCAATGTTTCCCCAAAAATTGTTTTGCCTTTTCAAGGCTAAAAAACAATTTATTAACGACATAAGTAGATCAAGACAAATACGTCCACGGAATACCAACCAACAGAAAACAAATATATAGTACAAGAAAACCACAAAGGATCATAAAATACCCAGTGTTATTGATCTTATTTAAAAACAAACATTTCTTGTTCAAACCTAATTACTTATTAATTCTTAATGATCAAACCACAATAAGAAATGGGAAAACAAGACTAAGGTCTTTCAACCGTAACAAGTGGTCTTCGTCAGAGTCAAAAACCCAACTGAAACACTGGATGCAGAGAACATCTGGTGAGGGGTTGAGAAGAGTGGTATTTTAAAAGGGTGAAAGCACAGGAAAGGACTAATGTCCAGAAAGGGATGTTTGGGGAAACAAAGGAGTACAGTAAGAAAGAGTAAAAAACTATCAGCTAGCTGTCAACCATCTTTGAAGAGGCTATTGCCCTCGTGACGAAAGTATCAAGTTTGAAGAGACCGTTACTAATGTTTATAATATTTGATTTATTAATTTAATTAGAGACGATTCAATAATATGTCTTAACAACATTGATTTTTCATAGGTAATAAAATCAAAATGGGTAATAAAAGGGGAATCTCCTTTGTTTCCCCAAACATCCCTTTCTGGACATTAGTCCTTTCATGCGCTTTCACCCTTTTAAAATACCACTCTTCCCTCCCACTCTTCTCAACCCCTCACCAGATGTTTTCTGCATCTAGTGTTTCAGTTGGTTTTTGACTCTGACGAAGACCGCTTGTTACGGTTGAAAGATCTTAGTCTTGCTTTCCCATTTTCTTATTGTGGTTTGATCATTGATTGTTATTTCACGTGTTTATGTGAAATCTTTTTATTAATTCTTATTGGTGCCCCAACATCAAACTTTACTCCTAATTTACCCAATTTTGACCTATTTTTAATAAAAATTACTTTAATCACAAACCATTGTTGATAATTAAAAGTATATCACAGTTACAAATAAAAATAACACAACAAGCTATTTTGTTTACTTTTTTTTGTTGATGATCAGCTCTCATAGACTGTGACGTCATGACCAACATGGCTGCCACTCATATGGCTTGGCCAATCAGCACTCAGATAGCCCGTGACGTCATGACCAATCACAGACTGATTCTACACACTGGTAGAGCCCGCAATATTTGAATGTATGGACCAAGAACAGTGCACTATAGCATTCATTTAGGCCGTGATAAAGGTACTTGGGTAGCCTTTTAAAGTTTCTGCGATAGTATTAAAAAGCTACAGCAAAGAGTTAGGTCTATTATTCTTTTGGACTATTCAGTTTCATATACGATAGCAAGGTATAAATACACAGGTTGGTCGCTAGAACAGCGGAAACTTTTACTAAAAAGTCAAAAAACTGTATTTTTGTCAAAGAAAAACTTTTACAAAGGCGGAATATTTGAGTCTCAGACGAGATCGTGAATAAAATACATGTTTACTGCTTTCTATTATGGTCCCTTTTTGATTATTTTTAGGGTTTTATTTGATACCCATATCGTGAACGGAAATAAGAAACAGCTTTCAGAATTTCAAAGGCAAGTCATTATTCCGACTTGCGGACTGACAAAATCTCTAATTGTGTTACAAAAAAATTTTTCTTTTCAACGATAACAAGGCATCATTTTAATAATGTTGTACCAACTTTGAGATCGTTTGATGCCTCCTTTGGAAGTCTGAAAGCTGTTTCCTGTTTCCTTTTATTATGTGGGTATCAAATGAAACTTATAACAAATAAAAAAAAGGGATCAAAATAAATATTAGAAATAGAAAAAGACGCATTCATTAACTGTGAAATCTGCTATAGTGTGGTTTTTACTCATGTTAGGAAAAGTATTAGGTCTCACCTCCCAAACAATCACACCAGCAGAGCAGATGTAACCTGAAGAAGAACATCAAGTGTTCGAAACGCGTTGTTTAGTTTCTTGTAATAAACGTTTTTGTGTGGCGACTTAATACTTTTCCAAAATAAACGCATTTTATGATATTAAAATAATACATTTTTATCCATGATCTCATGTGACGTTCAGATTTTTCCCTTTTCTAGCGACCTCCCCTGTATTTCAATAATTATCAATACCTAAGTAAAAACTCCTTAAGTGTTTTCGGATCTGTCTGGGAAAGCGCTTGGTAATGGAATGACGTCATCAGCTGAAGTAGACTGGCAAGGCAGACGACAAGGTGACCCTGAAACAGAGAACCGAGTTCTTAGTCTTTACCTAACAAAAAAAGGGATTTTGAATTGTTTTATGAATTTATATTCTTCTGATTTTCTTTGTAGTGATTTAAGAGAAAAAACCATCTGTTTGTTAAAGACTATAGAAGATATTTCGATTTCATGAACAACTTTAAATTCTCTCTGACTTTTTATAAAGTCATATTTACACTTCACTCTCCGTATTTTACTCTCCCACATATGCACTCACTCACTCATTCTCTCTCTACCCCTTCATCACTCTCCTCTCAATTACATCTCTCTTCCACCTCTTCTAACTCTTTCTAACACATTTATTACATTTCAATTTCATACTCCCTTCTCTCCAACTCACTCACTCACTCATTACCTCTCTACCTTATAATCACTCATTCACTCACTTCCTTTCTCTCTCTCTCTCTCTCTCAATTACCTCTCCCTTCTAACTCTTTCTAACACCTTAATTACATTTCAATTTCATACTCCCTTCCCTTTAACTCATTCACTCATTACCTCTCTACTTATAATCACTCATTCACTCACTCTTTTCTCTCTCTCTCTCTCTACCTCTCTCTACTCTCTCTCTCATCATACTCCTTCTCTCTCACTCTCATCTACTCTCTACTCACTTCTCCTTCTCTCTCTCTCTCTCTCTCTCAATTACCTCTCCCTTCTAACTCTTTCTAACACCTTAATTACATTTCAATTTCATACTCCCTTCTCTCCAACTCACTCACTCACTCATTACCTCTCTACCTTATAATCACTCATTCACTCACTTCCTTTCTCTCTCTCTCTCATTCTCTCTCTTCTCTCTTTCTAACCCTTAATTACATTTCAATTCATACTCCCTTCTCTCAACTCACTCTCACTCATTACCTCTCTACCTTTAATCATCATTCACTCACTTCCTTTCTCTCTCTCCTCTTCCTCTCTCCCTTCTAACTCTTTCTAACACCTTAATTACATTTCAATTTCATACTCCCTTCTCTCCAACTCACTCACTCACTCATTACCTCTCTACCTTATAATCACTCATTCACTCACTTCCTTTCTCTCTCTCTCTCTCTCTCAATTACCTCTCCCTTCTAACTCTTTCTAACACCTTAATTACATTTCAATTTCATACTCCCTTCTCTCCAACTCACTCACTCACTCATTACCTCTCTACCTTATAATCATCATTCACTCACTTCCTTTTCTCTCTCTCTCCTCTCTACACTCTCTCTTCTCAATTACTCTCTTCTAACGCCTTTATACACTTTTACTTCTCATTGCTCATACTCCTTCTTCAACTCACTCTCACTCATTACGCTCTCTACTTATAATCACTCATTCCCTCACTGCCTTTCTCTCTCTCTCTCCTCTAACAGTCCTCTTTTCTCATTCATCTCCTACTCTTACACAATTACCTACTCCCTTACTCAATCTTTCTCTCACACTTAATTACATTTCCAATTTCATACTCCCTCCCCAATCACTCCTCTCACATTACTCTCTACCTTATAATCTATCACCACTTCACTTTTACTCTCTCTCTCATTCCTCTCTCTCTAATTCTATTCTACGCTTATAACATTTTACTCTCATGCTACTCCAGGTTACTCATGTACACTCATTCGCTCTCTACTTTAGTAGATCCGGGGTTTTCATACCCTACACTGCCTTTTTTTTCAACGTGCATATAACACACGTGTCCCTTAGCTTTTCATGTCATTCGTTAAAGATCCCTACTCTAAATACACTTGAGTTAGACAAAATGTAGGACTCCCAATGTAGAATCAACAGGTAGTGTGGCTCTCACATAACTAAAGTGGGTGCCAAATAACATATGAGCCACAATTTCCGACCCTCTAGAACAGCATTAAAAGGTAAAAGCCTTATAAGTGTGGGCGTTTGGATGCGAACACAAACAACTTTTACTCTCTCTTTCTCTTTCTCTCTCACTTTTCTATCACATACTACGGTCGTCACCTAACAGACTCTTATCATGATATTCAGGTATACATCACACTATACAATAAAATATATCTTACAAGTTTAAAGATAGGTTTCTTGAGGATATTGGTCTAAAGAAATTACACTCTTGTTTATATTTTGACGTTTTGCCAAAAATTGTTTAGCATTTTCAAGGCTAAAAACAATTCATTAACGACCCAAGTGATGAAAACAAATACATCGACCGAATATCAACCAACAGAAAACAAAAAATACAGGAAAAATAAAACATCAAAAGGATCACAAAATTTTAGCCTTCAAAAATGCCAAACAATTTTATTTGAAAAAAAATTAAAAGTTAAAAAAATTTTAATGTCACCCCAACAAAATTTAAATAAAATTTTAATTTAAATAAATTAAAATTTAATTTTAATTTAAATAAAATAATTTTAATTAATTAAAATTTAATTTAAAATTAAAAGTTAAAAAAATTTTAATGTCACCCCAACAAAATTTAAATAAAATTTACAAAAGAAATATAAACAAAAAAAATATAAAAAAAATAAATAAAATTAAGATTATCAATTCTTAAGAAACCCATCTTTGAAGTTTAAAAATCAGTGATCGAGAAGCTACATCAATATATGTTGAAAGGTTATATATTTGATGGTCAATGCCTTGTCTCTATTCAAAGAGGAAGCAGTTTTGAAAGACTTTTACCAGGATTAGAGCTGACTTGTCGACAATGATGAGAATGATCTGCATAACCATGTCTAGAGTTGTCACACAAACTGTCTCAATGTCGTGCTCCAGAAAACTGTTTACCTGTAACAAAATAAACCATCAGTTTTCAAACAGAGAGCAGGCAAATACTTTATACAACCTTGAATAGTGCAATAAATATATGTTCAGTTAAAATATATACAAAAATTTTCAGTTCAGTGTCACGTGTTCATTCAGACTACAGTTGTTAAAATCCATATATTATTTTTTTTTTCTAAAATATTTTGTAATTCACTCTGGAGAATTTTCCTTGCAACTTTTCCAGTTTGCGAAAGATCCTTTTTTCGTTGTTAGAACAACGGTTTATGTTTGTTGACCCGTTTCGACTGTCGGCTGCAGTCATTTTTAAGACATAGTTATGGGGTTAGGTTAGGTGAGTTATACGGTAAAAGGGGTGAAAAATGCGGACTAATAGGGGGCAGGTAGAGATTTAGGTGTTGTCGGTATGAGTACTGGGCGGGGATTGGCTACTGTCTTCTCTGGTGGCTGGTCGCCGAGAAGCTGAAGAGTGCGTGACATCCCTGTGTGCTTCCTGTTGATCAGGGGGTCATTTTTCATTATCTTTAGTGCTTCGTATATTTGTAGCCTGACTGGATTGTTGACTTGTTTTGTGATGACCGTGTTCTGTACCAGAGGTCCTGGCGTGTGAGTTGCCTTTTGTGCACTTGGGTGGTGTGTTTCCTGATGGCACCTGCCTGTAGATGCATTGTCAGTCGCCGCAACAGTGTGGTCGATGTCATACCAATGAATTTTGAGTTGGCTAGGAGCTAGCAATCTCTAATAGTACAGCTACCGTCGTATAGGACATTGGCCTTTTACAGCTCTGCGGTGACCGTATCCGGGCTATTATATTAATATATATATACTTAAACTGTGACACATGGACTGAAACATAACGAAGACTCACTTTTCAATATTGAAATATTGAACTTGACAACTTGTCTACTTGTCAAGTTGACTGTCGTCCCTCCGTCAATTCACTTCTTTTCCTGAGGACGACCGCCATTACGGTCGAAATATTGAAAAGTGAGTCTTTGTTATGTTTCAGTCTATGTGTCACAGTTTATTTTAAGCGTTATCTATCCTGACGGACCGTTTTTCGTTTATCATGGTATATATATATATATATATATATATATATATATATATATATATAAAGATTTCACATAAACACATGAAATAACAATCAATGATCAAACCACAATAAGAAATGGGGAAAACAAAACTAAGATCTTTCAACCGTAACAAGCGTTCTTCGTCAGAGTCAAAAACCCAACTTGGGTTTTTCGGTCAGTTCTTCAGGTTCAAATTAAACTCTCATTAGCAACGTTTCGGTTTTTATTTAAAACCTTTTTCATAGGCAGATGTATAACATTTTGAAGCAGAAAAACTAAGTATTATATTAAAGATTTTTTACAAGAAAAATATAGTCTGTGGATTTTAAATAACAACTGTCTAGTTTGAATGAAGACGTGCCACTGGTCATTCTGTCACTGTTAATGGACAGTCACTGTTCACGTGACTGTTCTAGTGTCTGTCACGTGATAAGACCATCCTAAAAAGGCCTCTTAAGAGTACCAACTCGATTCTTTTTTCTTTAGACAAGAGTAATCATCGACCAACCAACGACCAACGATTCTTTCCGCGCACTGCAGTGCGCGTTGTAATTAGCAGTTCCAGGTCACGGACCAACTACTGCTGAATTTTCGTACTGCTGTGTTTATGGAGTCAGTAAGTAACTGTCTGTAGTCTTTTGTTTGGTATTCATTATACATTGTTTAGTGGTCGTCTGGTCCCCTTAAGACGTGAAATGTAGTCAGTCTAGGGTTTGGCTTTCTATTTCAACAACAGCCTCTATGATGGATATGGTTGGGGAGTTCTTAGGGATAGGCTCTAAACAAGGGGGTTTGGATGGGGTGGGATTTTTATCATTCGATCTGGGGATGAAAAATAATATAAATAAGTAAAATAGTAAAATCCCTATTCCTAGTCACCTAGACTTGGTGAACACATTGTAGACTTAATGGAAAAAGGGATAGAGATAGTGGCAGAATAGAGCGATAGAGAACAAAAAGAGTGTGAGGGAGCTTGCTCTCTCACTCTCTCTCTCCATCGTCTCCTCTTCAAGGCTGTCTCACCCTCTCTTTCTCACTCTCTCTCACCTTCTTTTTCTCATTGTTTATCACAATTGTTTTATATTAAACAATTCTATAACATAAATGAAATAATTCAAAAATCACATAACATCTTTACTTACCTTTCCCGATTCTAAATCCATCGTCTTTTGTTGAAATAAAAATGTCAGTATTTTGCCAAGAATATCGACAACTAGTTTGACTTCCTCCCTGTGGGCTAAATGATAACGGATCTGTTTGCATATCGTGCCTAGGATGACGTTTCGAGACTCTGAAAATAATACAGCAAATTAATCATCATATTAACATGTCTTCCAATACCTCATATATATATATATATATATATTTAATAGAGCCATAAATAAAACCTTTGCATAAAGCTAATTTTGTTTCATCGAAATTTAACTTTTCTAACTGGCTAAAACCCTTAGCTAGTTGTATGTAATTGACACCTTTGTCATCGGGCAAACTTGTGAGATTAATAACAAGTTGAATTTCATAAAAGAAAACTTAATTTATTGATAGTGAACAGTGAATGGCATAAGTGTGCTAACAATAAACTTGTTATTAATCTATCAAAGAAGTCTTTAAATGATATTGAAAAATCTGCTTTGGGATATGGTTTCAGTTTTGCGCCCGATGACAAAGGTGTCAATTACATACAACTAGCTAAGGGTTTTAGCCAGTTAGAAAAGTTAAATTTCGATTAAACAAAATTAGCTTTATGCAAAGGTTTTATTTATGGCTCTATTAAAGAACAGGTAGCTCATTGTCCTAGAAGGTTCTCTGTAGTTTATCAAAACTTAAAAAAGAACAAAGAAATAAAAATAACAAAAGCCGATAAATCTGGAGCTATAGTATTAATGGATATGCCAGATTATATTTCAAAAATGGAGAATTTGTTATCTGATTCCACTACCTATGAAGCCTTGAATTCCAATCCTACTGAGAAGTGTAATAGTTTGTTCAATAGAAAATTAAAGAGTATTCTTAAGAATAACAAGGAGTTAATTGCCAGGTTCACTACTAGATCTCCCTCCTTGCCTTATATGTATGGGTTAATAAAAACACATAAAGATGGTAACCCTGTTAGACCCATTGTTAGGTCGGTTGGATCTGTGGGTTACAAATTATCTAAATGGTTGGTTCGCATTTTGTCCCCTTTGGTTGGTACTATTTCCCAGAGCCATATAAAGAATAGTTTAGACCTTGTCTCAAAATTGAAATCATTCTCTTTTCATAACTGTACTTTGATGAGCTTCGATGTGAAATCTCTCTTTACAAATGTTCCTGTTGAAGATGCGCTGAATTACTTAAGAGCAGAATTAGATACAAGAAATTTTAGCATGCCTATTTCGGTGCCTGTCCTTATTGAATTAATTCGTCTTTGTGTTTGTGATTGTTGTTTTTCATTTAGGGATAAATTTTATAGGCAAAAGTTCGGTTTAGCCATGGGAAATTGTCTTTCCCCAGTTCTAAGCAATATTTTTATGGAATGTTTTGAAATGAAATTTCTTCCGAAGATTTTGCCAAGCAATGCTAGATGGCTTCGATACGTGGATGATGTTTTGTGTGTTTGGCCAGACAATGAATGTGTTGCAGATTTTTTGAACAGCCTTAATAAGTGCGTTCCGTCTATTGATTTCACTCTAGAACTTGAAAGCAATAATAAGTTACCTTTTTCTTGATTTAAATTTACATCGTTATGGGCATAATCTAAAATATAGTATTTTTAGAAAACCTACCCATGTTCCTTCTTATGTGCATTTTTTCTCCGCTCATCCTTCAAATGTCAAAAAAGCTGTTTTCAGAAATATGTTCCTAAGAGCGTTTAAATTGTGTAGTGAAGAATTCCTGAATGATGAAATTGAAAACATTTATCAAATTGCCTCATCATTAAGATATCCAAGATCTCTAATAAACAAAGTATTGAAAGAAACTAAAGAATCTTTGAGAACCAGAACTGAGAAAGAACCCTTTACAAATAGAAACCTTCTGGTTGTTCCCTTTAATCAAACCTTAAAAGACATCCCAGTATTTTTGAAAAAAAATGGATATTTCAGTTGTTTTCAGTAGTGGTGGGAAATTGTTAAACAGACTTGTAAATAATTGTGAAAGAAAAGAAAAGGAAGGTTGTGTTTATAGGATTCCTTGTAGAGATTGTGATTTTTCATATGTTGGACAAACGGGAAAAAGTTTGCTTACTAGAGTGAAGCAACATAAATACACTATCAGGAGGCAAGAAGAATCAAGTGCCTTGTTCCAACATATTAATTCAAAAAATCATTCAATAAATGGAAGATTCCAAGGAATTGATATTTCTCTCATCTGATGTGGAAAGGAACTTAGTAGAAAGTGCCCTAATTAAGTATAATTTTGATAAACTAATAAATATAAGTCATGGCTTTTTAGATTGGATGAAATTTTAATTGAAGGTATAGTTAGGCAAATTGGTCCGGTGGGTGACCTTCGGAATGTACTTGCAACGTTGAACATGAACTCTGACCAGATTGCGGATTCTAATAATAGAACATAATTTTTATTTGACTTATTTACTTTCTCATGTATTCTTGTTTTGTTAATCATTTATTATTGTTTTTTTTGATATTGCATTAATTTAATTTGTATCTAGTTGTTTATATTTATTATATATTGTTTATAGTTAGGAATTATATATAACACTTGTTTCTTATTCTATTTATATTTTTATTTTTTTAATTTAATTAATTTTCTTATTGTTCATTTTGCATTGTTTAATTGTATTGGGTATTTTTTGTTTTTCTCTTATTATGCCTCTTCGACTTTTGTTTTCCCAGCTGTTTAGTTACCTTCCTTGTACACACCTTTGATGTTACCTTCTAGTTTTACCTTGTTTGCTCTCTGATGACATAAATTGAAAGGCCTCAAGCATTTTTTTCTATCTGTTTTCTTTTTTTTTTCCTTGTGGTTTGTTTTATATATTATTATTATATATTTATATATAATGTTTTTATTAAAAATTATCCAATTTTAACTTTTGTTCTTTTCCGAGTTAATTTTTCAAGTTTTCTCACTATGGATTTCCACCTTTCTGGTAAAAAATAAAGTAATTCACCAAAAGATTTATTCTTGACTTCCATTTTATTAACTAACAAGTTTTAACTATAACAAACAAATTAACCTTACATACAAATTACATACGACGTTTCGGTCAGCTCTGACCATCTTCAGGCACTAATAACAATTCATAACAGAACTCAAATACAAAAATAAAACTATCTAAAATTATTAACACAATTATTAACATCCTAACAGAATAAGAAATATTTACATGAATTGAGTGGGAGGTTATCAGGTTATAACGGTCCTCAGGGTTGCTATTAATTAAAAGTACTAACGAATTTGAAAATAATCAGGGATTGAACTTATATTATCCTACGTTCCTGCATGCAGTTTTAATATTCTTGAGAAGCTCGTGGTCTGGTTGTTCAGGTTCGGCTTCTTTTCTCTTATGCACAGCGCTTCCAGAATGTGTAGCCTTCTCAGGTCATTTTCTTGATAAAGTAATGTGATATTTTTATTCAATTCTTCCCTGGTTAGCTTGAGGCTATGGGTGCTCTGCGTATGTTCTTTCGGGGCACCTGCAGTCAGGTGCATTGTTAATCTCCTGGATAATGTTGTTGCTGTAGAACCAATGTAGCATGATTTAAGGAACTCACAGTTTCCTATGGTACAATTGTATTGGTATACCACATTGGTCTTTTGCAAGAGTGGTTTTTGCAGTAAATTATTCTTGACTATTAAGTGTGTTGTGCAAAAACTTCTATAGTAAATTCTAATCTTCAGTTGGTCTCCAGAATTGTTGCACTTCGTATTGTTTTTAATAATGGTCTTCAGTATTCTTTCATCGGTTTTGTAATGATTGGAAAATTGGTTTCTATAGTAGACCGTTTGTATTGTACCTTGGGTGTGTGGCTGGTCCTTCGGGTGTTTGAATCTGGAAATATATTTGTGTAAGAGATTGTCAAAGTACCTATTGCTGTATCCATTGTTAATTAAAACTTGTTTTATCCTTTCTATTGCAATATTAAAAGAAACCAATTTGAAGAAGTTTTGAAAGCTCGATGTATGAGTGCTCGTACTGTTCCATCTTTATACCTGTTAGGGCATTCACTCCGAGCGTTCAAATAGATTCCACCTTTTGTAGGTTTTACGTAAACTGATGTTGTATAGTGATCAATGTTTTCATTAATAGTGACATCCAGGAAGTTGATTGTTTTTTCCGTACAGAGTTCTATTGTGAACTTGAGGACAGAGATTGCTTCGAATGCATTTCTTAAGGTGTCGATGTGTTCTAAATTTGTGGCCACAATAAAACAGTCGTCGACATATCTACAATACATGTTTGGTTTGCTTATCGATTCTTGTGCAAGCACTAAATTCTCAATATGGCACATATAGAAGTTGGCGAAAGTAACACCTAATGGTGAGCCATTGCCACTCCATCAATTTGATAATACAAAGTACCATCTATATGGTTGAATGGATTTTTGGTCGTACAGGATCGCAACAGATTTTCCAAGGTGATTCTTTTGAACGGGGGAGGGGTAGGCTGGGGTGATTATAGGCAGATTCACATATGATACTGATAGTCTCTTCAAGGCACATTAGTAAACAAGGATTCCACGTCCAGTGAAGCCATTGTTCCTTGAGGTTTAGTTACACGCAAAATTTCTAAGAATTCATCTGTTGACCTAAGTAGATATTTGGCTGGCAGATATGGAGTTATGATATTATTCAACGTTTTAGCTGTATTGTAAGTGGGTGTGCATACCTGAGAAATGATGGGTCTTAAGGGGTTACCTGTCTTGTGATTTTCACGTTTCCGTAGATGTAACCTGGGTTGAACTCACCTATTACAGGTTTTAGAACTTGTTCACCACTGTCCTTATTGGCTTCCTTAATTAGTTTATTCAATTCTATTTTTAATTTGCTGGTTGGATTTTTTGATATTTTTTAAACTTGCTACTGTCTTGTAGTATAACATCCAACTTTTGCTTGTATTCTGATCTGTCCATTATAATGAATTGGTTAGCTTTATCAGCTTTTCTTATGATTATTTCTTGATTTTTCTCAGCCGTTTAGCAGCTTCTTTGAGGTTCTTCGTAAGTATCAAACTGTTGCCGAAATCTCTTGTCTTGGATGCTTCAAATTTCAGTTGATCTTGTAAATCGGGATTAATGGTAATAAAGTTTTGGTCTTGAAGTTTCAATAATGAATCATATAATAACCAAGCTCTGTCCTTTTTTCAATTTGTCAAAATTTACTTTTAATGTGGCACTTTGTTCCTAGGTTTAAAAGTTCTATTTCATCTTCGGCGAGTTTATGTTTTGAAGGTTGATATAGGCTTCTCGTTTACCTGGCAAGCAGATTCGTCCTCCATACAGCTTATTTAACTTTCTCAAAGTCCTGCTACTTGTTACCTCATACTCTTGATTATTAATCTCTTCAATACGTTTGTATAGCTCCTCCTTTAGAGGGTGTTGTCCGTCCATTCATCCAATTCCCTTTCGCATATAGATATTTCTTTATCACACTGTAATAATATTCTTTCTTGTTTTTCAATCTCAAATTTTTGTAGATTTCTTCTGTATTGAATAGTAATTTTCTCTTCTCGGACTGCTGGGTCATAAGTACGAAATTTGTGTATTTTGGGAGCAGACCTTCAATCAAAATGTTTTATTAAAAATTATGCCAATTTTAACTTTTGTTCTTTTCCGAGTTAATTTTTCAAGTTTTCTCACTATGGATTTCCACCTTTCTGGTAAAAAATAAAGTAATTCCCAAAAGATTTATTTTGACTTCCATTTTATTAACTAACAAGTTTTAACTATAACAAACAAATTAACCTTACATACAAATTACATACGACGTTTCGGTCAGCTCTGACCATCTTCAGGCACTAATAACAATTCATAACAGAACTCAAATACAAAAATAAGAACTATCTAAAATTATTAACACAATTATTAACATCCTAACAGAATAAGAAATATTTACATGAATTGAGTGGGAGGTTATACAGGTTATAACGGTCCTCAGGGTTGCTATTAATTAAAAGTACTAACGAATTTGAAAATAATCAGGGATTGAACTTATATTATCCTACGTTCCTGCATGCAGTTTTAATATTCTTGAAAGCTCGTGGTCTGGTTGTTCAGGTTCGGCTTCTTTTCTCTTATGCACAGCGCTTCCAGAATGTGTAGCCTTTCAGGTCATTTTCTTGATAAAGTAATGTGATATTTTTATTCAATTCTTCCCTGGTTAGCTTGAGGCTATGGGTGCTCTGCGTATGTTCTTTCGGGGCACCTGCAGTCAGGTGCATTGTTAATCTCCTGGATAATGTTGTTGCTGTAGAACCAATGTAGCATGATTTAAGGAACTCACAGTTTCCTATGGTACAATTGTATTGGTATACCACATTGGTCTTTTGAAGAGTGGTTTTTGCAGTAAATTATTCTTGACTATTAAGTGTGTTGTGCAAAAACTTCTATAGTAAATTCTAATCTTCAGTTGGTCTCCAGAATTGTTGCACTTCGTATTGTTTTTAATAATGGTCTTCAGTATTCTTTCATCGGTTTTGTAATGATTGGAAAATTGGTTTCTATAGTAGACCGTTTGTATTGTACCTTGGGTGTGTGGCTGCCAACTAATTAAGGAAGCCAATAAGGACAGTGGTGAACAAGTTCTAAAACCTGTAATAGGTGAGTTCAACCCAGGTTACATCTACGGAAACGTGAAAAAATCACAAGACAGGTAACCCTTAAGACCCATCATTTCTCAGGTATGCACACCCACTTACAATACAGCTAAAACGTTGAATAATATCATAACTCCATATCTGCCAGCCAAATATCTACTTAGGTCAACAGATGAATTCTTAGAAATTTTGCGTGTAACTAAACCTCAAGGAACAATGGCTTCACTGGACGTGGAATCCTTGTTTACTAATGTGCCGGTTGAAGAGACTATCAGTATCATATGTGAATTGCCTATAATCCCCAGCCTACCCCCTCCCCCGTTCAAAAGAATCACCTTGGAAAATCTGTTGCGATCCTGTACGACCAAAAATCCATTCAACCATATAGATGGTACTTTGTATTTCAAATTGATGGAGTGGCAATGGGCTCACCATTAGGTGTTACTTTCGCCAACTTCTATATGTGCCATATTGAGAATTTAGTGCTTGCACAAGAATCGATAAGCAAAAAACATGTATTGTAGATATGTCGACGACTGTTTTATTGTGGCCACAAATTTAGAACACATCGAACCTTAAGAAATGCATTCGAAGCAATCTCTGTCCTCAAGTTCACAATAGAACTCTGTACGGAAAAAACAATCAACTTCCTGGATGTCACTATTAATGAAAACATTGATCACTATACAACATCAGTTTACGTAAAACCTACAAAAGGTGGAATCTATTTGAACGCTCGGAGTGAATGCCCTAACAGGTATAAGATGGAACAGTACGAGCACTCATACATCGAGCTTTCAAAACTTCTTCAAATTGGTTTCTTTTTAATATTGCAATAGAAAGGATAAAACAAGTTTTAATTAACAATGGATACAGCAATAGGTACTTTGACAATCCTTACACAAATATATTTCCAGATTCAAACACCCGAAGGACCAGCCACACACCCAAGGTACAATACAAACCTACTATAGAAACCAATTTCCAATCATTACAAAACCGATGAAAGAATACTGAAGACCATTATTAAAAACAATACGAAGTGCAACAATTCTGGAGACCAACTGAAGATTAGAATTTACTATAGAAGTTTTTGCACAACACACTTAATAGTCAAGAATAATTTACTGCAAAAAACCACTCTTGCAAAAACCAATGTGGTATACCAATACAATTGTACCATAGGAAACTGTGAGTTCCTTAAATCATGCTACATTGGTTCTACAGCAACAACATTATCCAGGAGATTAACAATGCACCTGACTGCAGGTGCCCCGAAAGAACATACGCAGAGCACCCATAGCCTCAAGCTAACCAGGGAAGAATTGAATAAAAATATCACATTACTTTATCAAGAAAATGACCTGAGAAGGCTACACATTCTGGAAGCGCTGTGCATAAGAGAAAAGAAGCCGAACCTGAACAACCAGACCACGAGCTTTCAAGAATATTAAAACTGCATGCAGGAACGTAGGATAATTGAAGTTCAATCCCTGATTATTTTCAAATTCGTTAGTACTTTTAATTAATAGCAACCCTGAGGACCGTTATAACCTGTATAACCTCCCACTCAATTCATGTAAATATTTCTTATTCTGTTAGGATGTTAATAATTGTGTTAATAATTTTAGATAGTTCTTATTTTTGTATTTGAGTTCTGTTATGAATTGTTATTAGTGCCTGAAGATGGTCAGAGCTGACCGAAACGTCGTATGTAATTTGTATGTAAGGTTAATTTGTTTGTTATAGTTAAAACTTGTTAGTTAATAAAATGGAAGTCAAGAATAAATCTTTTGGTGAATTACTTTATTTTTTACCAGAAAGGTGGAAATCCATAGTGAGAAAAACT
>JAPFBL010001127.1:0-30620 GCA_026182355.1 Hermatobates lingyangjiaoensis | reverse complement strand
TACTTGAGATATGATGAGTTGCTGCTGCTGGAGATGCAAGAGCTAGGGCGTCAGAGGTGACTGTGAATAGAACGGGCTCAGGCGACGGGTTATATAACAAAAAGAGGGGTGAGGGGAACGGTGGGTGGTTGGGGGTTATGACGCAATAGTGGGAGTGGCAGTGGTTGAGTAAACAGGATGTTGTCTGGCTCTGTGAAAGGATAGGTTGATATTTCCCACGGCATTGTATTAGACGAGCTAATTGGAATTGTGAATTAGTCATGCGGGCAGCTCATGCTAATTAGATAGTTGGATAAAGGTGAATTATACATGCGGGCTGTTCAGTTAATTGGCTTTCGCAAGATATGCAGGCTGTTTATGCTAATTGGCTGACGCAAGACATGCGGGCTGCTCATGCTAATTAGATAGTTGGATAAAGGTGAATTATACATGCGGGCTGTTCAGTTAATTGGCTTTCGCAAGATATGCAGGCTGTTTATGCTAATTGGCTGACGCAAGACATGCGGGCTGCTCATGCTAATTAGATAGTTGGGCAAAGGTGAATTATACATGCGGGCTGTTCAGTTAATTGGCTTTCGCAAGATATGCAGGATGTTTATGCTAATTGGCTGACGCAAGAGATGCGGGCTGTTCACGCTAATTAGATCGGTGGATAAAGGTGAATTATACATGCGGACTGTTTAATTAATTCACTGATGCAAGAGATAAGTAGAATGCCAATTAGGCTGGTGGGCTGAGCTAAGTGGACGGGGCTCAGCGGAGGGGAACCGAGGCCAACCGGCTATCACGCGCGCCAGGGTCCGCTATAACACTCCATTCTTTCACTTCGACTCTATCTTTATTAAACCTCAAACACAACAGATGAACAAATTAGTGCGAAATATAATAGTACTGTTATTAATTAATATTTGTGTAATTACAATTCACATTATTATTAAATTAGAGACTATTTTAAATTAAATCACCAATGAATTATTGTTTATATTAATCTGACTCAATATCTCTCACATAGTGTGATACATTCAATCCAATTTGACAATTTGCTTGTCATGTGAGATAATTCCATCTCCATTATTACATTTATATTAAAGTAAAATGTTGGTTTCATCTTGAGCATTCATTATCTCGATAATATTAAAACAATAACATTATTATATTATTACATTTGTTTTAAAAATAGCCTTTATCGCGACAATCATCCATGTCATTAACACTAATATTATTTTCATAACTACGACTCTGTCCGGTGCTGCCAACTGGTGGGCACAACCTCAACTAGACAGTAAACATAAACAAGGACCCTAACTTCTACGCAGATCCATCTGCACAGGCTAAGGTCAATGACCCCTCACTTTGGTACTAGCCTTTATCGCGACAATCATCCATGTCATTAACACTAATATTATTTTCATAACGACGACTCTGTTGGGTGCTGCCAACTGGTGGGCACAACCTCAACTTCCAGTCAACCTTGCCGGTGACCTTGAAAGTAGGTCAGTCATCCAAATATAAACAAGGAACTGTAAGGTGGGTGACCCCCCTATAATAACATAACAAACCTTGAGGTAGGCCAGTCTGCGCATGTTGGGTGGGGCCAGAGGCGGAGAGGTGGTGGTTGGGGAAGAAGGTGATTGGCTGATGAGGGGTGAGGTGGGGGGAGAGGGGTCCTCAATATTGGCTGAACATGGACGGAGGTGGGGGGAAGGGGGCGTGGCCGCGCCTGCGCAGTCCTCGTATTGTGACTCTTATACTACTATTATATGTAGTGCGTTGGTAACATAATCTGGTATTGTACTCATAGTACATATTATGTTTTCTTGACGTTAAATTTAAAGGATGAATTTTCCCTTCTTAACATGCTCGTGCTCATTTCTTTAGTTGCTTGCTACAAAGTATGTTGATATTGAAGGAAACACATTCTCCAATGTTTCCGGATTCGCAGTCCCTAAGGTATTTACGCTTATAGATTATAGATTTTATATAATGTTTATATTCCTCCGGCTGGTTGTACATCCATAGAAAATATTTTTAATATTCCACAAGTCACGCTATTTGACATTAAATTTGACAGTCATTTTGTTCTTCATATGAGAAAGAACCTGGTAATTTTGAAATATGGAAAGGGTGACGTACATGCCGAAACTGGTGCTAATGCGAAGCCGCTCCTTTGGTCATTCTACAACCTTTAAATTTTATGAGTATTATCTTAATAAGAATATTACACAACAAACTATGGGTACATTTATAATATTGTAATAGAAAATAAAAAATAATTATTAAATTTTATTACCAGTAAATTAACCGTAGTATTGAAGGTGAATAATTTATTTCTGATTTTTCATTGTAGAATTTGAATATTAACTTTTTCTTTCGTTTGTGAAATAAAGTCATAATTTATCTTAGTTAATTACGTGAATAAATCGAAAAAAAATTAGTCTAGTTTTCGATGATGTCCAAAGGTGCGAGTTGAACCAAGGGTGATTGAGAGGTTGGCAACACTGGGTCGGTGGACTTCTATTTCATTTAAAAGCCGTTCACGTCAGCTTGGAGGCGACGGTATTGTCGATGCCGTCTTGATGGATTCAATTGTTCTCCCCAAATCTGGATTACCAAGCCTCCCTTTCCAGATCCACTGCTTTCGTATTCCTCCAGAGCTTCTTAAACATTTCAACAGACCAAAAAAAAAAAATGCCTTGTAATGTAAACTTTGAACTGTATATTAAAATCTTATAAAACAAACCTCTGATTTTAAGTGAAATATTTACAACTGCCTGTTAAAATAGAATCAGATAACGAGGTGAACAAAATTGAATTCAGCAATAAGCAACAAATTAGAGATGTATTTATTCTATGAGAACCCACAGTCATTCTTTTAAAGAGATCGAAATATGTCCATACATGAATATTTTAGGGGGTCAAGTTAGCTCAGTTGTTAACGTACTCGTCTCTGAACTGGTGGGTCCGGGGTTCGATACCCACCTGGTCCTCGATTTATTCACATGAGAGGAGAATAAATCTGAGAGTTGTCGTCCCTCTGAGAGGACGTTGAGCTGTTGGTACCGAGCCTGTACGATGTCAGGTATTCGCTAAAGATCTCTGCTCTAAATATAGTTGTGTTAGGTAAGATTTAGGACTCACTCTCAATGTAAGTCAATCTTCATTGGGTGGTATCACAAAGGACCAATGTTCGGCCTATGTGTTTTCCGTTGTTTTATGGTTTAGTAGGATTCGTCCTGACCTATTATCACTGTTACGACCCCAAGCAGTCCTTTTCGCATTCAGGTCGCCTCCTATTAAGGAAGGTCTACCTGAGTGGAGCAGCTGCTGAAGGGCTACTTGAGGTGGATTGTAAACGGCTGAAATGAAGAGGGGTAAGTTTGAGTTTGGGAAGGGGAGCAGGCGGGTCTTTGACCCTGGCATAAGAGATGTTGTGGCGTACAAGGATGGCCGTGCCACCACCTGGTGTGAGGTGGTCAGTTCTTTCAACCTTGTGGCCATGCAGAGAGAAGCACATGTTATGCTTCAGGAAAGTTTCAGCCAATAGAACTAGATCTTCTTTCACTTTTTGTAACATGTTTTCCAGTTCTGCTTTTCTTCGTTTAATTACACCTGGATTAAAGACGAGGTTTGTCAAGGAGTTAGGATCTGTCTTAATTTGTTGTGCTACCATTGGTCAAGTCAGAGTCATTTTCAGATCGCAGGAGAGACACAATCAAGTTAAAAGCCTCAGAGGGGCACAAAGTGGACTTGTTCAATGACGGTCTCAGTGTATTTCGGATACCCGCTTCCTGGAGACCTTGTATAACTACTTTCTTTAAAGAAAATTTAGAATTTATCGGTTTATTAACTGCCTCACTGTATGATAAGGTTTGTGGAGGAGCGGTTTGTCAGAAGGGGCGGGAGTTGTAGAGAAGGTCTGACAGCCTCTGTAGTTGGCGGGATTAAGTCCAGGGCAGTTTACAAGGAAGGCTGCGTTCCCTTTGGATTAGGGCAAGAAGAATAATGATGAGCTCCCGGGCACCTAACACTGCGAGGGGTCCCCTACACCAGGTCTTGGTGTGCCCCTGACACTGGCACTGAAACACTGGGTGGGACCAGGTCGCCTATGAGGCTCCTCCATTGTTACTCTGATTCCCAAGATGTTTGACAAGAATAATATTTCTTTAAGGTTTTTCTCAGGCTTTACCGTAATTTCAAATAGTGACAGAGGACTGGGAACAATGTCTCCTTGGAAGCGAGACTGCCTAGACACGAGTTGTCTTGCTTTCGCTCTAATGCCCTTGAAAAGAAGGTCACTTTCAATATCTGATCTCTCTGTATCAACCGGTAAATACTTGACCATGTATTCTACCATTTTTTTCCCGGAGACGTTTAGTGAGTTCTCTATATTTGTCCGGAGTCTTGGTCATAATCATAATGGACTTATTTTCCGAAGTAATGGTCAAGTCCGTCATTAGGTCGTCGTTAGTATGTTGTCTAATTTTTTGGTACTCCTCCATGGTCCTAACCATTGCCGCTGGAGGGGAACGTCTGTCAGTTGGAGATTTAACAGAGCCGTTCGAAGTATCCACAGTTTCAGTAAAAGTACCACTAGAAGTAGTGTCATCAGTCCGTGTGTGAGGTGCTGACTGGCTTTCAGAGTTACTCTGTAGGGGACTGAAAGGATTCGTAGTTAATAGGGACTGAGATGAGAGAGGTGAAGGGGTCCTTGATTTTTTAGTTGTTGACCTTTTTACAGGTCTAGGAGTTTGAAAGGTTGGGAGATGAGGGTTTTTTTTTTGGAAGGGTAGAGGAGTTTCTGTTGTAGCTTTTTTCTGTTTGTTAAGTTTTGTGTGGGGGTTTGATAGGCAGAGGGTTACTGGAAGACGATAGAGAGGATTGGGAGCTCTCGGCTAGGCTGAGAATCACTAGGTAGAAATAACAATCTTGGGGTAAGTTATCTTTAGTTAAATTTTGATCAGTCTAGTTCGATGAGTTGATGGGTCAGTAGCCAAACAGCAGGTAGCAGAGCAGGCACAGAGGTCAAAATCATTGGGGTTGAGTAACAGCACTATAAACCCACCCGCCATAAACCGACTCTTAACTCAACTATTGGACCTATACACTTTTGACCGCATTCAGGGACAATCTGAATATTTACTGTGAATCCAGTGTAAACGATCACATATATGAAGGACAGCAACAAAGAACCACAAAACCCTAACTAACCGTCCACACCAGCCAACTGGCAATATTGGGTTGGCCGAAAGTTACCCGACACTAAAACAAAACTTCCTTCAACATTAAAAGTCTAGTTCTTTTTATTAATTCCGAATATGAATATTTATTGATTGAATACTGTGTGCTAAAGGTTGTTAGAGGTGGAATGATAAAAGTTTTTAGGCTAAAACTAAGGACTTCGGCTCAGCTGCAAACTTCGCTAACATCTGAGCTTGAACAGATTTAACGCTACTAAGGTACTGAACTGTAAAATCTATAACTATATTAACTCGATTCGAAAAATTTGTCGCTCAAGAAGGACGTAAGTTTGAACAAATTTAAAGAATTTTCCATAGTTAAATAAGTAAAAAGGATGTCAGTTTGAAAAACTTGAAAGATATTTTATACATACATGTTTTAGTAGATTCAATCAGTTGTTATGAGTTTTAATTCACTCTAGGACAGGGGTTCTCAATTGGGGTGAAATTCACCCTCAGGGATGAATTTTGGGTTTTCAGGGTGTTAATTATGGCCTAGTATGTTTACAGAGTTTGTAAAGCTATTCTACTCTCTTCATTAAAAGATTAAGACAACATCAATTAGTTTTGACCTCTTAGTGAAAAATTTAAAAAAAAATACCATTTTGATTGAATTTGTATTTTATATATCTATCGGTATTCTTAATTAACATTTTATTGTCAGAGTGTAAACATGGCCATTTAAAAAGAGTAGGATATTTAGCAATATTTGCATGCTATGTAGAATGCACTTTTGGACAAAGGCTATGGTGGGAAGAAAAGTTGCCCGGGGGGGGGGGGGGGGGGGGCATTGTGACAAACTATGAAGGAGTGAGTGCATGGTCCAAGCAAGGCTGAGAACTCGTGCTCTAGGATGACTCGCCAGCCATGTATAATTAAATCGCATAACTGTATATTTTATTTAAAAGTATATAACCAAATGTATTTTATTTCATTCTTATTAACGTTTGAAGTCAGTGCTAAAGACTGGAGGCTTTGAATCCCTATCATGGAAAAACATTTCTTATTAGGTTAATGGTAAATTTAGCACCGTAACAGAATCACTGAGTTTTCACAACAACACTAAGTTGTCAATAAAATTAAAACCCAACAGATCCTACACACATTTCCAAATAAATTTATATACTTTTGCATATGTCTCAATGATATTATCTGAATAAGAATGGTTTTTTGATGATTCTTTCTTTTTCAGGAGAAAGCAGAGGCAGGGAGCCTCATCGGCCACTTAATGATGTTTCCATTCAAGTAAGTCAGTTCTCCATTGTTTTCTTTAAACATTCTCTTACCATTCTCTATTCTATCGTATTCACGCATAATTTTACTAATGAATTCTAAATGTCATGCATGCCAATAGCCACGGTCTACCGTTTATTGAGTGCTACAGGTTACAGATTCTGCGACAAGTAATATTATATATATATATGGCTGTCGTATTTAACACAGAAGATGTCGGGTAACAATTTAGAAAAGAAAACAATTACGAAATTTTAATAGATTATTCTGCTATTTTGGACCTGTAAAACTTTAATACACTAAGCAATCAATTTTGCTGTAGTTTTTAAGGGTCATTTGGTCAAAAAGCTCAACTTTGTATTCCAATGTTTTGAGTTAGAACTTGCCGGTTTAACCGCCAAACTCATTGAAGGTCTTGAAAATGACAATATACATTTTCCAAACGTTAGACTATAAAGTTGAGTTTTTTCTACAGGATGACCCTCAAAATGTCCAGGTTGCTTAGTGCAATATGATTATTATTTGTGATTAGTGTGTCTCAAAGAATATAAAAGTTGAATGTGTACAGTTGAGGTAGTCGTAGATCTTGAATCGTAAGAACTATAATTTCAGAATTCAAAATAAATAAAATCTAAAGGTTTTTGCTGAATGAAAACGGTACAACTTATCGTACCATCAAAATAGAGAGTGTACATAACAATGTTATTTAAGAGTTCTTAATCATACTTTTTTTTTCGCCACTTCTGTTTTCAGTGAGCCCCAATCTGTTTCTTTTTGTAAACTATTCAAGTTTAGAGGCATATTCAATCCTTTGTGTGGTAGTAAAATTGTATAATGTGAACGTTGTAGCTCTTAATCCTTGATTAGAGATTAAGTCTGTGAGAATGTGTATTGAACCCCGGTTTCATGAGTCCAGAGGCGATCGTGTTGCCACTGTGCTACCCTGGCTTCTCAGGAGAGCTTTAGTAATTTAACCATTTGAGGTCATGGTATATCTAGTCATTTCGCCTTAGCAGCAGTGTCTGTACGAAAGATGGCTAAGAACTTTAAGGGTGAAGTGCATGCCAAACTAATGGCTCTGACGAACTAATAGAAATGCAAAGTGGACATTATTGTGGATTCTCAGTCTGCAATGTCGATTACTAGCTCTGAGACTGTCGGGGATAGGGAAAGTTGAGAAAAGCAGGAAAGTCATAAGCAACCTTCTAGGTCCACTACTGTCTTGCAATGGAATCCTGACCATGCTGATGTCCACGTCAATGAAGAAGCGGATATACTCACCAGTGAAGGAGCTAGTGTGTTTCAGCAGGACATGGCAAGGACACTAAGTGACTGTAAGAGCCGTACCAAAGAACCTTTCTAGCCAAGTGTGTAGCAGTCCTTAGGGCCGACAATGATGGCGAATTGTGGGAAAAACTAGTGGAGAAGAAAAAGAGTCCTATAGAAGGCTTACATAGACAGTACGCAGAGGTAGAGTTCTGATTATTACAGAAGTACCTATACCGTATAGGATTAGTGGCAGAAACTTACTGCCATATCCTGTGAGGATATGGACAGAAAGCACTTTAAGAAGTACCCTGCTCTAGTCAGCAGCAGAGGTTCACCTGATCGTATTTTATATTGGTCTGCTAGAAAGCTGTAGACGGAGTCTAATAAGATGGCGTATAATTAAAACAAATACCATTTACTACCGGTGTAAATATAAATCTGGAATGCGCACTAATTTGAAAACATGCGTACAGAATAAACATCACACTTACCAAGTGATACCGACTCTTGGCATCTACATTGCTTGGCTCACTGCCAACCAGTAAAGACGGTCTTTTCGGTGCCCAGATCTCTTTCTCATTTACTGCGTCAGTTCACCACATCTATCCAGAATCCTATGACCAACGGTAAATCTAGATGTTATCGTATTACAAATGTTATTTTCTTTGGATTTTGATAACAACTGAAGTAACTGCTATAATGTTTTCAGAAGAGATACCCTAACCACTGTAAGTTCTAACGTAATGTGATAACGTAACGTGATAAACAAAACCACCTGTTACAAATTATAGACTATTCTTTAAGATGTAAAACTACTGAATTCAAATTCAAAATTTTTTTAAAACAAAGATAACATTTATTACAAGTTTGTAATAGTCAGTAAAATGTTTCAGTAGAATTAACAAAAATTAATAGTTTTCCAATAATAATAATAAATTATTATGCTAGAGGTCGATATACGTTGTGAAATGTATATACATAGGAGGTGTGATAAAAAAGTAAGGTGACTGTGACTTTCCCGCGCTTTGTGCACTGTATTTACAAACATTTTTTTTGTGTGTTGGTACACTAGTCACAATAATATGTTCGCACTGTTTACTGCTGTCCTGGAGTACTTGACAAAAAAAAAATGATCTCCAAACGGGACGAAAAGTAACTTTTTACGAATAGTTTTTAAGTTATAATGTAATCCCCCTTCTTAAAAACCGGGGCAATAATAAAAAAAACGGGAATATATTTCAAGTTATCCAACCTTATTGTCTTTTTGATTTGTGTTTTAGATATGAAGGAAAATGAGATCGGGAAGAGTTAGGGTGGCAAGCCTGACTTGTAAATCCCACCTGTATTGCTAATTATTTTACTTTGCTTTGTTCACATACTTTTATTGACCTTTCTTATTAACCTTTTTTTTGGATTATTATGTTATTATTAATTGTTTGAGGTGTGCCACAGTAATCAACTAAAGCACTCGGGAAATAATAAACATCATTATGCCTAGGTACATAAATGTCTAGTACAGGGGTTCTCGAACTTTTTCTTCCATAGACCCCTTGTAGGAATTTTATTTTTTTCAGACCCCCTAGCTAAGGAATATATATAAATATATACATCTAATTGTGTGTGTATTTGCAATGGTTACCATTGAGGACTCATTTTAAAACACATAGTAATAGGAAAATAAGGGGAAACTGAAATATCAATAATTATATTTATATTTTAAAGTCCATGGAAACCATAATAATAATAATAATAATAAATAAAACAAATAATATTACCGTAATTTCAATCGACTAATTCCCAACTCTAGTAGGTGGTATGGTGGGGGAGTTTTAATTTCGGAATTAAACTCTCATATCAAAACATTGGACATATTTTATAAGTCATCAAAACATATGAGCCGTTTTCTTTGAAAGTGGTTTAAGTCCATTACACAAAAACATAGGTAACGATAAAAATAAATACATTTTACTAAGAAATTTTCAAAAATTAGTCTACTAAAATTAGAAACTTGAAAGTTAGTTTGAATTTATAAACTTACCAAAAAAATATGTTAAAATTGAATGAAAGTTTTACCCGATTTTTTAGAAAACCGTTTTTATATATAAGTTCACAGTAAATTTTATAATTTTTATCGTTACCTATTTTTTTGTCAAAATCGACATTACACCAGTTTTTAAGAAAACAGCTCATATAATTGTAAAAAATGTACCAACACAACAACAAGACATTTTGAAATGACGGTGTACAGAGCGCGCGAAATTCAAAAGTGGCTTACGTTTTGATCACACCTCGCATATCAAGGTTATTAATATTATTGAATCACTAGTTGTGAAATCCGTAATGTGTGGTGTTTACTTATTCTGAGGTAAAATGGATAAACAAACAAAAGTGTCCACGCAATGAAGTATTATTCAAAACAACAACAACGTGTTTCGAACACTTTGTGTTCATCATCAAGAAGACACCAAGGATGTTGTGCTGAAGAGTTGGTGTCTTCCTGATGATGAGCACAAAGTGTTCGAAACGCGTTGTTGTTGTTAAAATAAATAAAACTTCATTTGGGTGGAGACTTTTGTTTGTTTATCCATTTTACCTCAGAATAATATTATTGAGTTTAAGTAGAAATCCTCTGGAGATGTTTTGCAAACAGTTTGTTAGTCATAACGCTGTCACTGTCACAATCCCTGTATTATTGAATCCGACTTAATTGTGTATATAGTTTATTATAATTATAATTAAGTATCCAGCTAGTAACAGAAAGAGATTACAATTGTTAAATAACCCATTGTAAAGCTTGAAATATCTTTGTTGTATCGGTATTCACAAAGAAATAATCAGTATGCCGTCGTATTGATTTAAAACTCATCCTGGGTCAGCGTGGTGAACTGCAAACAGTTTTGAATGCCCTTTTAATGCACTGTTACCTCGACCTAAAAACGTACCGATATACCAATATTTTGATAGAGGACGTAAATTTCTAACAAAAAGACGTTTTGATATACAAAGATTTACTCGAGATACGACGTACGATGAAGAGTCGGATAGCGATAGGAAAGAAACGAGTGGAAGTGAAGCAAAGAGAAAAAGTCTGAAGTGAGAGAGGGAAAAAGATAAGGATGAATATTAGAAAAAAATCAAAAAATAGAAACAAAAATCTCTCCCTGTGCTAACTTAGTAAACTAGGTTTCGTATGCTCCACGTCCCATCATATCCCCCTCTGCGCCTTACACCCTCCTCCGCCTCCGACCTTTATTTACCTGTCTCAAAGATAAGGTGTTCTTCTATGTTTTATTTCTTATTTATTTCTACTTTTATTTCTTTCAAAATTTGTCTAATTTAACTGCTTCCTATCCATATGTATTATACTATTTCACAATAAACAAGTGAAATGAAATTATTCTAAACAACAGTAAGAATTCAGAGAAAATACTAAAATCTTTCAACCGTTACAAGCTGTCTTCGTCAGAGTCAGAACTGATACTGTATCAGTTTTGACTCTGACAAAGACAGCTTGTTTCGTTTGAAAGATCTTAGTATTTTCTCTGATTTCTTACTGTTGTTTAGAGTAATTTCATTTCACTTGTTTATTGTGAAATAGTATAATACATATGGATAGGAAGCAGTTAAATTAGACAAATTTTGAAAGAAATAAAAGTATAAATAAATAAGAAATAAAACATAGAACAACGCCTTTTTTTTGCGACAGGCGTTCAAACTTAGTTTTGTTTCTGATTTCTTACTGTGGTTTGGTGGTTGATTTGTAGACACTCGTAATTGTTATTAATACTTACATTTATGTAATAGCTATTAAGGATTGACCGTAGATTTTTGGGCTGTTTGATTGATTAATGGAAAAATAATAATGTATTCTTATTGGACAATTAGTCTTGACATACTAGCATTTCGATATACGAAGTCGGTCCAGAACGAATTAAATTAATCCGAGGTACCACTTACTGAATTCAACATTAAACAGAAAAAAGAAATAATAATGCTTTGTCCGAAGATTTTCAATAACATTATAACAGTGCTTTGACGATTTAATGAGTCAACTTTAAAATAGATATATGGTTTATGTATCTCTGGGAATGTATCCAGACTGGGAATGTGATAATACAGACATTTATATCAAGGGAATGACATTTGCGAACTATCTTTCTGTTTCCAGTGCTAATTAATTTTCGTAATATTCTAACCTCCTCTAGAGACACTGTACGATAAATAATACAGCTATAATGTATACCCGTTAGTAATAAACTAAAACCAGTGATAGCAAAATATTTAGATTTAAATTTTTCAAAAATAAATGAGTTTAAAATAAATCTGTAAACTTTTATTAAGTTATAAACTTTACTGGAGATATTTTCATCTGTGTGACATCAAGTAAACTACTCTAATGTGCTTAGCTAAGTCAGCTGAGCATGCAATGTAGAAAATAGTGTTTATCCTTTGATTATATTTAGGTATTCTTCTCAGAGACAGAGTCGGGATTTTTAAATAAATTAGCTACATTTTTATTCGTTTTACCTTAATTCCATTTGTAAAGTTTAAACTGAAGTCAACCAATAGTAATTTTTTAACACTATGTTTTTTTAAATAATTTGTATAGCCATTAGTTTATATAACAAATTGAATAATGTACCAACCGTTTGATTTAATAGGTGTATTATATACTCGGGATTCGGATAATTGTTTAAGCTCAAAATCAAACTTTCGTTGTTGACGTTTCGATTTTATTTTAAAACCTTTTTAATAGGCCTACAAAGAAAGGATAATAAGAAATGATATATCAACATATGTTGCATATTAGTATTTGAGAGATCAGTTCAATTCATGTGGTTTTAACTGTTTTATTTGAAAGGTCTTAGTCTTTTTTCTGATTTCTTACTTTGGTATAGACGTTGGTTTTTTTTCATGTTTATTGCAAAACCTTGTTATACTATCTCATGTCTTTATTCATCAAGATTCGTCGATGAAAGCTCTTCAAAAAGGTTAAACGAAAGACAATATCGTGTACTTTCTCCCCAGACTTTTAGAGTTGAAAAACGAATAGTATACAAAACGTATTGTTTTATAGACTGGAACAAAAAATTTACATTTTCTCCTTCTATTACACACTTTAAAATGGTATATTTTCAACATTTTTGTCATTCCATCGCCTGCAGCTTCCAAGACATAAATCAATTTAATGATTTCCTTTGAGTAAGTTATTAGTATTTACTATTTACAAAATGTGATCTACAAAACGTTTTTTTTTTCTATTATCTAAAAAGATTGTTATTATGAATAATAACCACATTTATTAAATAATCGCAACATATATACATTCTTACGATTTCATCATGTAAACGTAGAAGCTCAATCTATAGATTTAGCTATAGGTTCTATGTATAATCAATAATATTTATTAGTTGAAATATATATATATATATATATATTTTCAAATTTGAAAATATTTCAAATTTGGAATTCTGATCATTACGGAGACATTTGTTAGTTGCCAGATGAGCGAAAGCATAGTAAGATTAGTATTGTAGAAGTGTCTAATACTATAAGTATACTTTATATAGGTGTATACTACCTATTGTAGTATACCTACAATAGTACACTTAATCGTATTGGACAGTACAGTGACACATTTTCGTTTGTTTGAGTCGGTGCCGACAACCACCTGCACATCTTGTCACTATTCAGTTGGCTCAGGTGATTCGAATTCCAGGAACTCGTATTGGCACTAAGAATGGAGTAATGTTGTGAGCCGATACTCGTGGCACTGAAGACTAGAGGGTACTGTAGAGCAGGGATCTTCAACCTTTTTTACATCGCGACCTATTTTTGACGCCCAAATTTATTCGTGACTCTTTAGTGAGACCAAAAATAAAATGAACAATTAAATGAAATAGGGAAAATTAAAATAAATTTGATCAATAGGAATTTTAATGAGATTCTTGTGCCGCATTAATAATAAATAAATTATTTATTTAATTTAGTCCTTTATTTTCTATATAAAAATAAACAATTTCAAACATTTCGCGACCCTCGTTTAACCCTTTCGTGACCCACCGGTAGAAGACCGTTGCTGTAGAGGGCTCTACCCCTCCTTTAGTCGTCATTTTGTGCCTGTATGCTGTTATTAAGGCTGTGCGATTTCATGCTTCTATTTAGCTATTCTATGTTTGCTATCCCTCTTGCGACAGACTACTACATATTTTGTGCATAGGTTAGGTTGCAGTAGCTGTCTGGAGAACACATATGACTCTTTGTGATGTGTGATTCCACATTTGGAGTTCTAAATTTTTTTTAACTGAAGTGAATTGGAGAGTTGGGAGTACCTGAAATCTTATCCTTACAGACAGCACTTAACGTTCTTAATTTTATTTAATGAATAAAAACAGCTCAGTTGAAGAGGGGCCAGGGTAGCGCCGTGGCAACATGCTCGCCTCTGGACTGGTATATCCGAGGTTCAATACCCACTCTGGTTCTCGATTTATCCACGTGGTCCCTCCGAGAGGACTTTACAATGCCCATCCCGAGCCTATCCAATATCAGGCACTGGTTGAAGTTGCCTTCTCCAAATAAATACACTTGAGTTCGGCAAAATTTATGATTCCTAGTCTAGTAGAATGTTCATTGTAGAGGAACAATGTTTGGTCTATGTGTGTTCTCTTGTGAAACTGCCACTGCAACCTATCCTAACCTGAGCTAAGTTAACCTAGCAGCTTTGAAAGGAAGTCATAGGCTTTAATTTGGGAATTTGAGGATTTCAGGTCCTCTGTTTGTGGTTGAAAACCTGTAGAATAAATTCAAATCACAATCAGCTAAATAGTGTGGAAAGCCCAAGTGCAAATATATTGCGATAGGAATGTCCTCTATCTTATTACATAATCTTGATTTAAAATAATACAAAAGCAAAACATATCGTGGCTGACGCCTTATCTGCAACTCTCATCGACTTCAATGTCACTGCGTTCAATGACTGGGATGTCTGATACAGTAAATATAGATACCAACCGCGCAGTCAACTAACAGCACATGCCTTATGCTCTGAAAGCATTACTTTAAGTATCAATTAAAATTATGAAACATACGTATTTATATTTTATAAAATATTGTAGCTAAGTTGTACTTTAAAAACAAATATAAATAATCAAGTCAGTGCTGAGAATGAAATCCACACTGTATATGTTTTCCTCTATTAGTGACCATGTATCGGGGAATATATGTCGGACGGTCTTACTTACCTGTCAGCCATAGCTCACCAAATATCGGGTCCCAACGTATACGCTCTTAGTGCGCCTTCTTTCGCAATGAAAATAAATAGTCCAAGAAAATTGAAACATTTCTCATCCTCCCTAAACATGATAAAGAAAAAAAATACTTTGTTCATTTATTTCGCGTGTTTAATTCTCAACAACTTGCGCGCATGCTTGACTCCTTGGCTCGTGTTTCAAGACTGGTCAGATAAGAGTTCGAAACTAGAGCGTTGCTGACTGGTGTTTAGACGCAAACTCATTTATATGCTAGTATATACTAGTCGGAGGTGTAGTATGGACTTAGTAAGTCAGTATAGGAATAGTATAGGTATGTATAGTATGGACTTAAAAAGATTTTAAAGCGGCTAGTTAGACTATAAACGTAGAGGAAAACATACTTAGAGGTCTTTTGAGGTGTGATAGGATATAGAGAAAGAAAAGAAAAAATTTAAAGACACTAGTCGAAAGAAAAATGTTTCCCAGATATGACTTAGACAGATTTTAAAGCGGCTAGTTAGACTTAAAGGCACAGGAAAAAATAATTATAGGCCTATTTTATCATTAAATAATGTGAATATTTTACACTACATTTCTTTCTTTATCCAGGTTTGGTCTAGGGTCAAACAGAAGAACACATTTAAGCCAACGTTTCCTTTATATTTGTAGACATCTCCAGGGCTACATCAATACAGAAATTAATTGTTGTAACAAAAAAAAAATATATGTTAAATTTTTTTTTACTCATCTCTACAAGAATACAGAAATTAATTATACTAACATAAAAAAAATATATAAGTTACTTATATAAGATGGAGGCAAGATTTAACATTCAAAGGTGAAACGAGGCAAGCTTCGATAAACATTTAACTAGAAACTTAAAACTATAATTTCTTTAAATAATGTCATAGTTTATAATTTCTTAATACCAACTCTAAAGACTCTAATTTTTTTTTTAATTAATTACCCTGAAGATGACTGGAAGCCAGTCGAAACATGTTGGTTCCCACTTAATTAACATTCTCCAACGTTTGGATGAAGGAAAGAAGGTATTCAGAAACCTTGAAAAACTGGTGAAGAAAATGACATCAGTGAAATACGCTCAGTTATTCAACGAAATATATATATATATATATATATATATATAATATATATATATATATATACTCGTATATATGTATATATATATATAAAGATTTCACATAAACACGTGAAATAACAATCAATAATTAAACCACAATATGAAATGGGAAAACAAGACTAAGATCTTTCAACCGTATCAAGCGGTCTTCGTCAGAGGATCCACTTCGTCAGTTGGGTTTTTGACTCTGACGAAGACCGCTTGTTACGGTTGAAAGAATAGTTTTCCCATTTTCTTATTGTGGTTTGATCATATATATATATATATATATATATATATATATATATATATATATATATATATACCTCATTAAAGATCTTGCCAACATTAAGTTTAGTATGTTTCCTACATACCTTTTCAAGGTTTCGAATGCTTCTTTTCCATCTTTGTGGTATCATATAAATTAACTCACCGATTTTTTTATCTTTAAATATATTTTTCATTTTACATGTCCGACGTTTCAGTCTACGTTGACCATTCTCAAGGATTCTATATACAAGGTTTTTTTAACAATTCTAATAAATACTTATTTACAATAACAATTACATCACTTCTATCAAACATAACTAATAATACAATATTCTTTTAAAAAAACACTACCTTAATAAAATTGAGTAACAGGTTTGCTACAAAATTCCCTACATGAACTTTTTCACAACATTATTTAAATCACTAAATAGTTATTTTTTACGAATGTAACTTTAAAATTCTGGAAAAACAACAGGACTGATCATTAAGGTTCGGCTTCTTTTCCTTTATGCATAATGATTCAATTATATGCAGCCTCGTGTGATTATTGTCTGCATATAATACTTCAATGTTGTCTTCCAGCATTTTTCTACTTAGCCTGCTTTTATGTATGTTCATTGTGTGTTCTTTTGGTCCTCCGGCTGCGAGATGCATCGTAAGTCTGCGTGAAAGTGTTGTCGTCGTAGAACCAATATAGCTCGATTTTAGGAGCTCACAGTCTCCTATAGTGCAATTATATCTGTACACTACATTGGTTTTTTGTAGTTGTGTTTTTTGTTCTAGGCTGTTCCTAATTATCATATTTGCTGTGCAGGAACTGTTGTAGTAAATACTAATATTTAGCTTGTCTGCCGAGTTAACACATGTTGTATTTCTTTTAATTATAGCCTTCAAAATTCTTTCATCCTTTTTATATTCATTAGAGAATTGATTCTTATAATACACCGTTTGTATTCTTCCTTCTTCACCCAGCTGATGCTCTTGATTATTGTTTGAATTTAGATTCTTCATATATTTCCTTAAAATATTGTCGAAGTGTTGGTTACTATAACCATTGTTGACCAATACTTGTTTAATCCTTTCTACTGCTTGGTCGAATAGAGGCCAGTCAGACGATGTCTTGAATGCTCTATGTATAAGTGCCTTAATTGTTCCATCTTTATATCTTTCTGGGCACTCACTTTGTGCATTTAAATAAACTCCTGCATGCACTTTATACATAGAGCATTCAAGACATCGTCTGACTGGCCTCTATTCGACCAAGCAGTAGAAAGGATTAAACAAGTATTGGTCAACAATGGTTATAGTAACCAACACTTCGACAATATTTTAAGGAAATATATGAAGAATCTAAATTCAAACAATAATCAAGAGCATCAGCTGGGTGAAGAAGGAAGAATACAAACGGTGTATTATAAGAATCAATTCTCTAATGAATATAAAAAGGATGAAAGAATTTTGAAGGCTATAATTAAAAGAAATACAACATGTGTTAACTCGGCAGACAAGCTAAATATTAGTATTTACTACAACAGTTCCTGCACAGCAAATATGATAATTAGGAACAGCCTAGAACAAAAAACACAACTACAAAAAACCAATGTAGTGTACAGATATAATTGCACTATAGGAGACTGTGAGCTCCTAAAATCGAGCTATATTGGTTCTACGACGACAACACTTTCACGCAGACTTACGATGCATCTCGCAGCCGGAGGACCAAAAGAACACACAATGAACATACATAAAAGCAGGCTAAGTAGAAAAATGCTGGAAGACAACATTGAAGTATTATATGCAGACAATAATCACACGAGGCTGCATATAATTGAATCATTATGCATAAAGGAAAAGAAGCCGAACCTTAATGATCAGTCCTGTTGTTTTTCCAGAATTTTAAAGTTACATTCGTAAAAAATAACTATTTAGTGATTTAAATAATGTTGTGAAAAAGTTCATGTAGGGAATTTTGTAGCAAACCTGTTACTCAATTTTATTAAGGTAGTGTTTTTTTAAAAGAATATTGTATTATTAGTTATGTTTGATAGAAGTGATGTAATTGTTATTGTAAATAAGTATTTATTAGAATTGTTAAAAAAACCTTGTATATAGAATCCTTGAGAATGGTCAACGTAGACTGAAACGTCGGACATGTAAAATGAAAAATATATTTAAAGATAAAAAAATCGGTGAGTTAATTTATATGATACCACAAAGATGGAAAAGAAGCATTCGAAACCTTGAAAAGGTATGTAGGAAACATACTAAACTTAATGTTGGCAAGATCTTTAATGAGGTATGTTTAAAAGAAGGTCTGCTCCCAAAGTATACCATATATATATATATATAATATATATATATATATATATATATATAATATATAAATATTAATAAAAGTATCGTCCGTGGAATAGAAACAAAACTAAAGTTTATCGGGACTGGGTCAGTTCTTTTATATATATATATATATATGTAGTTTCGGGCTTTATTTAAAACCTTTTTCATAGGCCTACAAAAACAGAGAAAACATAAGAAATAATACAATCATTCAAAAATCAAACATACATAAGAGTTCAATTAGTTACAATTAAGAAATTACAATAGAAATTTTGACTATAGGTTAGGGATAAAACTTACAGAAGTATAAATTTTAAAACAGAAAAAGTAAGTATTACATTCGAAAATATTTTACAAACCATATTTTTCAAAATTTATACTTCAGCCTATGAAAAAGGTTTAAAATAAAAACTGAAACGTTGGCAATGAGAGTTTAATTTGAAGCTGAAGAACTGAGCGAGTCGTGTTAAACTTTAGTTTTGTGTATATATATAGATATATAAAACAAATTCAATAATACATCGACCGTTTGATAGAATAGTAGGTATATCATGTAATGGGGATTTAGTCAATTTTCTAGTTCCTTAATCGAACTCTCGTTTTCAACGTTTTGGTTTTATTTTAATAATTATAATTTAATTCCAGAGTATAAAAACCTTGTTCATATTACTTCCAGAAATGGTTTAATTTATTTTATCTACTGATAATCGGTTTAGAATGCAATATATTTGTGTTTTGTTAAAAATAATAGTTTAACTTTATTAAAATATAGTCGTAAATTACTTCGTAAATTTGTATTTCTTTCGTAAATACAAAAGTATTTACACTTTTGTAGTTCCCTGATTTTCATTTTGTTATTTTTTTTATCTCGAGTGTGTGCAAGCGGGAATTTATTTAAAAAGGTTGTGACCACGCTACGGGTCACATAAATTTGTGAAATTTGACAAATATAAGTAGTTATGCTTACGATAAGACTGTCTAGCTTTTGGTCAAAACCCAAATGGTTGTGTTTCCCTATTACATAATATGTGAAAACAGGTTTTCACTATTTTCACAATTATAACGGAAATTTAGTGCATAATATCACTGAAGCACTACGAATAATATAATTTGCTTTTGAATAAAACAGCAGAAGAGTGTTTTATTCAATTTCTACTTGAAATACTATGAAACAGTTATTTCCTCTCATAATAAATTAAGACGCAATTGTTAAGATGTAGTGGGGGTAGTTTTCCCAGTAGAATGAACGTAAGCGAACTTTTGGACCCTATAGTTGGAGACATGCCTTAACACGCCAGTCTACTTCGTGCTTCGCCAGACGGAACATATCAAACTTACGTCTCATCATGCTAAGGTATATCTATTTGTTCATTGATCATGTCCTATATTATTTTTCATCATTTTCTTTATTTATACTTTTACATGCAAAGGTATACAATATTCTATACATAACTACCTGTATTAAAAGTTAAATGGAAGTTATTTTACTTCTTTTTGTTCCATAAATATCAAACAAACCGTTAGTTCATGTAAATTTTTAATTTGAAAGTTAATATTCATAAAGCTAATCTGAAATAATTGCTTTACAATTCTTAAATAAAATTGGCAAAAATGAAATTAACAATACTTAATTAAATTTCTTGGTCCAGTTATTTTATATGATTTTACTAAGCAATGGCAATGAGATGATTTAATATTTTATACTACGTTCCAACTACTCACTAATTAGAGATTTCTTCTCTCAATTATTATTTGTAACATTCTGTAAAATACGTCAAAATTGATTTAGTTAAAGTAAGTTAGGTCTTCAACTCGTTGCTGTTAAATGATTCACGAAATTCTTTAAATGAATATAAAAAAATGTAAGATAAATATCTAGTTAATAAAATAAATACTACCATAGAAATTATAAACTATGACATTATTTAAAAAAAATTATAGTTTTAATTTTCTAGTTAAATGTTTATCGAAGCTGGCCTCGTTTCACCTTTGAATGTTAAATCTTGCCTCCATCTTTGATTGCCATGTCCCCTCTCACTCCCACTCACTCTCCATCTCTGTCACACACTTCCCCTCTCTATATTCAAATCGCGCTCTGTCTTCTCTTTCTCACTCTCACACGCTATATCTCTACACTCTCACACTTCACGGACGACCTTTGTACCAATGTCTTAATTGTAATTGTTTATTGTTTTGTTTACATTTCAGTGACCTCTAAATGAGTTTACATTTCATTTCAAAAATATACATCTATTTCAAAAAATTGAAATAAAACATACAAATTAAATATTACACATTTGATGTTTAAATATAATATTATAGCGTGGACTTAATATAAATAACAAACAGATACGCTTATGTACCTAAAATATTTACATTCATTTCAATAATAATTATCTAATATTGAACACTTAGTGCGGAATCTTTATAAATAAAATAATGATTTTGTCTGTACATTGCTTAGAACTGACTCATTTCAAGTTTTCTTTACGTTTCATACATTGGAGAAACCGAATCCACCCTTAGAAAAATTTCTGTCGGTTTGTCGGTTTGTCTGTTTGTCCGCAAAACTTTGTCACAGGTAAACTCAGCTACCATAAGACATATAAAGCTGAAACTTTTACAGTAGATTTGTGTAGGTCTAACTTAAAATGTAGGCTCTGAATTTATTGGAAATTCAACGTAGAAGTGAAGTTATGGACGTTTAACGCAAAAATGTTTGTCACAAGTAAACTCAGCCACCATAAGACATAGCGATCTGAAACATTGACACTGGATTTGTGTGTGCCTAACTTAAAATATGGGCTCTAAATAGATTATTAATTCAGTACAGAAGCGAAGTTATGGGGCTTTTAGCTGTATTTTCCTAACTTCACAGACAAGTTTGTTTTGAAAATACACAGGTGTGGCAAGTAGGTATTGTTAGTTGATTTTAATTTCAATTGAGCATATGAATATATTGCGTATTTGACATCATTGAAATGGTGTTTCACAGAGTTGAGGATGTACTATCTATTGAGAATAAATGTTTTGTAAACGAGCAATTCTCAGCCCTTAATATGAACAGGCAGGAGAAATCAACAAACAAGTTCTTACGCTATATGAAGCCGAGGAAAGAACTCACAAGTCAGTAAAGAGATTGGATTAGTGATGAAGAAGCAGTTCATTATCTAATTGAATTTCTTGACTCTGAATTTATTTCTCCTGAACTGCCTGCTCATGAGTAAAAACTTAAAGTAGGAGCACCAATGATGCTGCAATTTAGTAGCAGTAACAAATTTCATGTTACGAAACATGAGTGCTCCAAAAACTGTGCAACGGGACACGACTCTGAGTTCGTGTTCTACACAGATATGCCATAGAGGCGGACATAATGACTGGATGTGGTATTGGGGAGTCTGTGTGTATACCACACATAGCATTTATTCCGAGCCACTGTCTGTTTCCGTTGAAATGATTGCAAAGTCCGGTCAGAGTCTATTTCGCAATGACGTTAACTAAGTCGCAAATGGAGACTTCATCTAACGCAGGAATACAAGGTAGCGAAACCAAGTTTTTCTCACATGGTCAAATGTAGTTTACTTGCTCAAGGGTCAGAGGTTTCAACTCTTTCTTCTACCATGAACCTGAAGGACAGACAGCTAATGTAGTGTATTTAGAGGCATTTGTTTAACACTGTAGTAATAATGGTATTTTCTACTGTTCTATAATTTCTAATGACATTTTGGAATACCAAAAATGACGGAACTTTTGATTCCCTCAAAGACGGGTACGTTTGCTATGTATTATATATAACTGTAAACTTTGTTTTAATTTAACATTTGCTTAATAAATACACTGGTAATAATGTAAGGTATGGGACCAGAGTAGCCCAGTGGCTTGCGTGATCGCTGATGACAGTAGTGCAAATATATTATAAATAAATGTAACAAACAAATATTTTTTTGAATTTAAAATGTGGATAATATAAAAAATGGTAATAAAGTAAAGGGATCTAGCCAGGGTAGCCAGTGCTTGCTTGCTCGCCGATGACAGTAGTGCAAATGTATTATAAATAAATACAACAAAAATATTTTTTTTTAATTTAATATTTGCGTAATATAAACACTGGTAATAAAGTAAGGTATGGAATCAGAGTATCCCAGTGGCTTGCGTGCTAGCTGTTGACTGGGAGCACGTTAATTAGAACTAACTCATTTCAAGTTTTCTTTACGTTTCATACTTCAGAGTAGCCACATGTACCCTTAGAATAATTTCTGTCTGTCGGTTTGTCCACAAAATATTGCCACCATAAGACATATAAAGCTGAAGCATTGATTGTAGATTTGTGTATGTCTAACTTAAAATCTAATCTTTGTATACAGAGGCATTTGTTTAGCACTGTACTAATAATGGTATTTTCTACTATTCTATAACTTCTAATTGTAGTATTAGTATAATACTATAATTGATATTTTGGAATACCAAGTATAATAGAATTTTTGATTCCGTCAAAGACGGGTACGTTTGCTAGTATTTGATAAACATTTTTTGAAGTCATGCACAAATTGTTATGCTATTTGTTTTCCTTGATAGTTCTATCGTACGCTGTAGTGTTTACTGTTTGTGTGAGTCTTTGTCGGTAAGGATCTAATTCTGGACCGTCATAGATTAAATGGTTCCATGTCTAGTCCCTCAGTCTGTCACATATGCAATTTTAATTTTGAGCAATATTAAATTTCTTCGAGTAATTTCCAGTTCGTCTATATCCGGCCAGTTCTTGGGTCAGTCTGTAATCTATTTGTAAGTCGTCAAGCTTCTTCCTTGTATTCATAGTCGGAAAGTATTTACTTGTGTCTAGTCCAGGGGTGGGGAACTTTTCTTGGAGTAAAGGCTATTTTAGCACTGTCCACTTACCCCAAAGGCTACAACGCATGGATAAACCAATTCGTAAATGATAGTTATTTTGTAAAATCTTTAAATTCATCATTATATTACTTGATTAGTGCAACTAAAATGGTTTCGCATCCTTCAAAAGATTCAACAGTGTCCTCATTGCCTTCGTTTATTATCTTTGTTAACTTAGGAAGCTTAGACTTTTTAAGTAATGACTGATCAATAATCTTCTTCTTAAATGTCATAATTTTTTATCTTTAATACCAAATACCATTTAATACCATGAGACCTTAAGGCCGCAGGTTCCCCATGCCTGGTCTAGCTTGTCCTTTGGTCATGGTGCGCCATTCCTCTTCCTATCTTTCTTCAGTCGCGGCTCCTAGTTTCCCCTGCAGGTAGCTCATAGGGGCCGCCAGATAGCTGACGACCATGTCCTCCTTCGTAGCTGCAACCTTCGCCACCTGCTGTCCTCACATGAGCATTGGTCCACTCAATGCCTATTTTTTCTCCTCGATATTGCAAGCTCTTTTCTTATTTGTTGATCAAAGCGTCTTTCAATGTCTCTATTGTTTATTGTTTCAATGGATGGTTTACTGTCAGTTTTAATTAATATTTTATTGGCTTCTTTTCCTGTAGTTCCTTGATTAATCCATATCATTGCCAGTAGGATTGCAAACATTTCTGCCTGCTTAAGCAGGAGCTAGGGTCCAATCTAAATAAAAAACAATTCCTTCTGAAAAGTTACTACCATCAGTATAAATGTCGTACCGCACATCATGTATCGAACTTTTAAGTTTATGGCAGGATGCAGCTGTTCTGGAAACCAAACTGCTTTTCATATTCCTCCGCCCCATGTGAACCAAACTTCTTAAGACGATACAAGCTACTAAGCCGTAAAGCTTCAACAAAATGGGATCAATATAGTAATCCCTCACTAGTTCGCGGTTCACTTTTCGGGGGTTCAGTGTTTCGTAGGGTCCTGAAATGTTGAATTAAGAATTAAAAATATAAAAATATTCAACTGTAATTGGAGTAAAAAATAAAAAAAATACAACTCTTAATGAAAAAGTACAGTAGTTAGTATTAGAGAAGAAAATAGACAGGATTCTTGTAGTACGATCGAGAAAGATATCAAACAACCAGTGACTTGCTGGGTCAAAATATTTCTACAGTATTACATTAAACGCTAATAAAAGCTATTAACAAATATTCAATAAAGACAAAAAATTAATGGAAAATATCAAAACATAATCAATTGTAACAAGAGAATAATAAAAATATCAAAACATTGAAGTTGAAATTAATAAAAAAATAACCAAAGGTGGTTCCTTTGTTCTGATTGGCTAATTCATATCGCCCAACTTCCAGTTTACCACGCCACCCACGCCCTTGTGAATATTTTTTTATTAATTATTTCTTATTTTTTTCTTTTTGTTTTTCATTTTTATTTACAACAAGTTACAGTATTCAGTAAGGTCAGGATTCTCTCTCTATTGGAAAGGTCGTTGTTTCAGCTTTAGAGGCTTTTATAAAGGTGCGTCCATTATTCGTGGATTTTCGCTTTTCCCGGGGCTTGGCCCCATTATGCGCGACAACTGAGGGATTACTGTGTTTGCTATAACCATGGCTGCCTCGTATGTAGGGTTTGAAAGCCTGTTACAATGCGCAGTGCCAGTCTTTGGATTCGCTTCAGCTTGTTTATTTTACAAACCTTCTCTCTAGGGTTTTCGACCACCTGGTGCAGCCTGCGTTATGACTGGCTCTATCGCGTAAATACATTGACTTGAGAGCCTCACTGGTGAGCCCCCAATAAACCTTTGCTCAACGTTAAAGACCGTTAAAGGGTCTCGAACCGTCTCTGAACCAGTGCGCTTGGTTTCCCTCTCTTATCTCTCCTGAAGACGGTTCAAACCGAAAATTAGAGACTGTAAGTGTGTTCTTTTGATATCTCTATGTTTCTTTGTGTATATTGAACTATATTTGTCCGTTTTGGATCGTATTTCCAACGAAAAAGTCTATATATATATATATATATATATATATATATATATATATATAAAAGATTTCACATAAACACGTGAAATAACAATCAATGATCAAACCACAATAAGAAAATGGGAAAGCAAGACTAAGATCTTTCAACCGTAACAAGCGGTCTTCGTCAGAGTCAAACATCCAACAGTTGGAGCCTTTCTGTATCTCAATAACTCTGCATAAACTTGTAATAATCAGTTGTATTTGTCTTCTTCATAACATTGAGGCACTTTTCTTTTGGACATATCTGTCAATTAATGGGCTATTTTCCCGCAGAGTATCAAATCGTATTTCATATATATTAGTCTATTATGAAAGGCCAGGGTAGCCCAATGGCTTTCATACTCGTCTGTTCTCTGGTAAATCTGGGTTTTAATAATCACTCTGACCCTCGATTTATTAACGCGAGAGGTAAAAAAATTGAGTACGCCGTCTCTAGGAGAGGATGTAAGGCGTCTTCCGAGCCTGTACGATGTCAAGTACTCATTAAAGATCCCTACTTAAATACACTTGACGCTACCCTCATTTCATTTTAAAATCTATAGAATCTAGATCTATATTTCGTTTTGCTTTCTATATTTATTCTCAATGCATAACGAGGCAGCAAAACGCATTCTCCAAAAGTTTTTTCTGCTATTTGAACTATATCCATCCGTATATAGTTCAAATATTTGGCCTACAGTATATAGTATAGAAATTTGGCGGCACATTTCAAGAATCACGAGGCACAATGGTTGAGTATCACTGGTCTATTATAATAAAAATTTAATGCATTCAGATTCTCTGATCATTTGCTTATTTGCATGTTTGCAAAATATTTTATTCATTTATACAATCACTTCATTTATATATGTGTTAATAATAAATTTTCTGTCAATTCATTTTATTACTTAGTTCCAACATGAAAATGGGAGTATTCAACCCCCTGTCTTACTGGGGGGGGGGGGGGACCCCTATTGTTAGTGTGTCACGTCACTAACTTGCTTGCCACTTTATCCAGTGTTCAACACCCACTCTGGCACGCCCAAAGCCGCCCGCCCTCTCTTGTAACCCTCCATTTAACGAATTTTTCTCAACAACAGCTTTTTATTTCAATAATAACTCCTATGTTAAATACATGCATATTGTGAGTGCCACAGACGTTAGTAAATAAGATATTATTATTAACCGTCATACCTTGTCTATCGCTGGTGAAGTCGCCCGACTGGTTTCGCAATGGCTGTATCATCAATAGGACTAACGTTACCTTCCAAAATCACGGAAATATATACCTATTTTAACTCAGTTGTGCCAATACGTGCTTGAATTTCCTACCTAATAGTTATTATTTTTTATTTTATTTTTGTCTTTTACAATTTAAGTCATCTATGTCCTGTCCGTCCTGTCGTCTTTTCATGTTTTTTATTGGTTTAAATATTACGTCTGTCTGGTGCTTAATTTGTTCGTTTATTAGGTTATCAATATTTTTGTGTTTATGTATTTCCATTTCATCTATTACATTTAATCTTTTACCTTTTTGTCCTATTTTAATCAATTGCATAGATTTTTCAATACCGCCGTGTTCATGTCCGTGTTTTTTTAAATGGTTAGCAAAACTTGATTTATTCATGTTGTTTACATAATCATTAATATGTTCATTAAATATGAACATTAAATCTTTGTTTTAATGTTCTTCCAATTTGCCCTACATGTTTACAGTATTTACATTTTAATTTATATACACCGCTTTTATCATTTATATGACTTTTATATTCCATTGCTCTATTTATTATTAGTTTTGAAACCTACCTTTACATTATATTAGTTTATTAACTTAGCAATTTTGTAACTGACTTCCCCTACACATGTTAAAGATGTATATTTATTATTATTATTAACATAATTATTGTTGTGGCTATTATTCGGTTTTTATTTTTTCTATTTTTTAGCATTTTATTTAATAAGGTTGAATTATATCCGTTGTTAATAGCTATTGCTTTTATTATATTAAGTTCTTTATTGAAGTTATTTTCGTATTAATAATAGTCTATCTATCATAAAACGGAATACTGAATGTTTTTGCTGCAGACGGTGCATGGAAGCTTTAATCGTTTTATGGAAGGATTTAATCGTTATCCTAATTATTTAACCATTATGAAAGAAAAATAGAGTTCACTTTAGAAAAAAATTCAGTAAACAAAATATTTAAATAACTTTTAAAAGAAATCGTTTAACGTTACTCTTTTATTAATTTATAATATTTCGACTAATCAATTTAAAGTATATATTGATTATGTATCGTTAATTTTTTAAGAAATAGTTTTATACATTTCTTTGTATATTAAATTAATTTTTTTATCAATAATAACTGAAGCAAGGGGACTATTTTAAAATGAATTAATTCAGATGGCTTTGATTAGAGTGACGGTAAAGCCTAATCATTCTAAAAAGGCGCGCAATTACACTCGTAGTTATTCCTCCGCGTCATCTTTAAAACTGTTTATTGTGATACCAGTTAATTCATTAAATAATCCATCAAATAGTAAGTAAAAATTCCTTCTTAACTTATTTTTGTATTACATTTTTATACTTATTATTAACTTATTTTCTAATGTTACATAATTAGTTTTAATTGTCGGATTTGTTGACATTTATTGACATTGTTTATATTAACTCAGAAATTTGATCAATGAATCCAATAAAATTGTTGTTTAGACATTTAACAAAACGAATTGAAATGATTTAATGACATAATATGGTATGTAAGATAATTTAAATTCTTATATATAAAAAATAAATGTCAGTCAAACTTAAAATTTCTGATGCTTTCTATGGTATGATGGATTTGTCTCACAAAATGCTCTAATCAATCTATATGTTACACCATTGAACAAAACTTAATATCACGTGTAGATTTTCTTGTAATATAAATAATATTATCGTTGTGTAATATTGAAATATGTTGAATGCACTATTTCGTTCTTTAGAAGAGCTGCTATGCTATTGACAAATATCCAGTTCTTTCTCTATTCTAGTCTAATAGTTAATAGCTATGCTTTTAAAAGTTTCAATCGACTAAAATTTTTAAATTATATTGAAAAGCCGGCTTTGAATTTGATTTGAGTATGGAAACTGGCTAATTACTGATATATTTTTTTCTCAATATACATTTATAGCAACCTTATAACCGAGTACAACACACAGGAAAAAGTAATTATTTTATAATCGTATTACATTAATGAAAATGTCATTAAATTGGATATCACTAAATTATGCTATTTTTACAGCCATGTTATTACATTTAACTTGCAGAATATAAATAGTAATATATTGTGCCATTTCATTTGCTATGGATTCATTGCTTGGGTTAATTTGTGAAATTCTTAAATAGTGATAATAATCAATTAAACTGAGATTTACTGAACATGGTGTATGATTTTGGACAAAATTCTTTTAGATAAACAGATAGGACTTTAAGACAGGGATGTAAAGTAGATATTCATGATTGAATGGGAGAAGAAATGAACGAAATAAATTATCCAATTTTTAAAACAATAAAAAAAGGTACTTTTTTCAATGAAATATGTTAAAACATTATAAACTGTATGGTTGATAATCCCTGTCATCAGTGATGATACAGCACAAGTCCCTCTAATAATGTATCAGAAGGAGTTATACATTGACGGTTCTTTTAAAACTCATTCTCAACCTTTTTTTCGTCACGACACACTTTTAATAATTTAAGAACTTGGTTACACACTCAACAATTAGACACACTAATCTCTATCTCTACAGAAAATAGATGAAGAAAGAAACAAACAAACTCACGAACTTTATATATATAGAGTTTAAAAGTCCAATTTTTATGAAAATTATTTTTTTAGACACACTAAAATTAAAAAAAAACATAGTTAATTAACTGTTATCCCTATAATGCGATATATTTGGTAAAAATAGCGGGTGATAATAATTTTTAATGGAATATAAAGTGAAATAGCATTACAAAGTAAATAAAATGTTTATTTAATGATAAATTACAAACTATTATTAATTTTTATAGTTGGCGTAAAAACGATAACGCTTATATCATGTCGTGATCTAGAACAGAGATTCCCAAAGTGGGTTCCGCGAAACCCAGGGGTTCCTTAACGGATTGTCTGGGGTTCCGCAAAAAAGCATGTAGAGAAAAAATTTTTCTAAATCTTTTTTTAGTGGGTTATGGATTTATTCTGTATCTTGTGAATCATAAAACCGAATTATACTTATACACATCAGTAGAAGTGGCCAAAATTTTATTCATACATAGGATGAATCACTAGTCAGTTTTTGGAGCTATCTGATTCTCGTTACTTCTATTACAAAAATAGAACTTCACACTATCTACTTATGTAAACCGGATTTTCCTTTTATAATGCAATAAAAACTAGATACCGAAGTAAACTCAAGTAAAAATACGCATTGAAGTAATATTACTTTTTTAATTGTTTTTAAACATACATACTATTTATAAAAGCATATGAAAATATTTATATTATGGTTGTATAAAATCATTAGAATCTGGGATTCCTGGGAAATTTACTGATGCAAAAATGATTTCGCGTTGAAAAAAGTTTGAGAAACTCTGATCTAAAATCTAGATCTATATTTCGGTTTGCTTTCTATATTTCTTCTCGATGCATATCTAGGCAGCAAAATACATTCTCCAAAAGTCTCCCCCGCTATTTTACTGTATTCATGTGTAAAATTTGAAGGTACACTTTAAGAATCACATGACACAGTCGTTGAGTATCATCACTGCTTTAAAAAGTGGCCTAACCCTATCTTTAAAAGCTTTTCTGCAAGGTTTTCTACCGGATATGTTGTGTCTCATGTTTTCTTTTTGAAAGTTGCAAATATTTGTTGCTCTTTAGAAGTTGTTTTGAAGATGAATAAATGTATTTTTCATCATCTTGTAATGTGTTTCCTACTACTCTTGTGAATTTCTCAAAAGAATTTTTCGTCAGAGATTTCTTTGGT